>CAJNIZ010003869.1:0-30201 GCA_905231905.1 Symbiodinium pilosum | reverse complement strand
CCCTCGACAGGTCCCAAAGTGCTGTTCGTGCCACGCAAGCCAGTCCCGAAGGGCTTGGGCGAGAACGCATTTATTGCGCGTTTACGGCCCGTCGGAGCCCCAAACAACCTGCGGTCCATGGACCCATCTAGGGAGCCAACTTCGGCACTCAGCGTGCGCTACGAGCTACCCTAGCAATCTTCTTGCTGGACGGATGTAGCAAACGCAGCATTGGAAGACGTGCAAAAAAGTGACGAGGTCTTTTCGCCTTGACCTCGTGAAGTATTCGTTTAGCCTCTCGAAGGTGCTGGACTTCCCCTCTTGTGATACGAGTCTGGAGGCTCCGGAGGTATCCTACTTTGCCCGCGATGTCCAGACGGGTATGTACAGCTGCGTGCTGAAGACTACCGTTGAGTCGTCTCAGTTCCTCAGCTTTCTGCACTTAAAGGAGAGGCAGGGGTTTGACGGCGCTCTTGAGGAACATGAATTGGTCGAATACCCTCCATGTACCCCTGTTGGTCATACTTGATGCTTCCGTCATCCCACTGCCTAAACTTGGCCTAAACCGAACCCCTGTGAACGTGAACTCCCCTTCATCGTACGACGCAAAGCTGAACCTGTCCCTGAGCTTTTGAACAGCCGCCGTGAACTTAGAGTCACGCCCACCTAAGCCATCGTCCACTTGAATCCCCAACACCCCATGAACCACTGGCTGTCCATTGGGCCCAGGCGACACAAGGCAAAACGTGGCATCAAACGGACACTGGATAAACCCAAGTTCCTCCAAGAATCCTTTTAACGTCTGAAGCCAAAGAAACGGCGCACCCATCCTACCATAGGCCCCACCCTCCAGTTGACACTGTTCTCCTGGGCGCATCCCAAGTGCTTGCCGGAGTTCCTGTGGTGGCTTGATGCCAAGGGCGCGGCCATCTCCATGGCCTTTGTAAAAAGGCAGTGGAGATATCAAATTTTATCAGCTTCCAGCCGTTGCTGGCGATCTTTTGCAAAATGAGCTGCCGGCTATCCTTGCCTCGAGTGGGCGCATCATTGGGGATACTATTAATATCAGGATCCTCAAAGCCGAGAGCCACTAACCTTTCCTTAGAATCCACCTGCGTCTCATGATCTGACGATCGTCTAGAGTGCCGGCTACTACTCGCCGAGCTGTGCCGTGGTCTATCCGTGTCCCAATTTCGTTTCCCTTTGCAAGCCGGAACTTCTCGTGTTCCTCCGCTGTAAGGTCCTTTAGGATGACTTCAACTCTTAATCTCTTATGCTCTTCAGTAGCCAAAATTCACATAATGAAGAGACTGTTGAGGAGAAGGTAAGTCAGCCATGGGAAGGTCAGAGGAATACACAACAATTTCCTATGCCTGATTCGAATTTGGGTGCATCAAAAAGTCTTCACAGTCACCAAACATCACCTCATCATCATCATCGTCATCAGGCACCGGAATGTCATGCTCCAGTTCCCGGATGGCATCATCAGGTCCACGCATGGACACCGCAGGAGGAACTTCCACCTCCGGTTGCTCTGCAGTTTGACCTACAGCCCCAGTGCTCCCTTCTAGACAACCTCAGGAAGTTCTTCCCGTTCGTTGTGTTGCTAGTGGAACTTGGTTGACCGTAGGCTGACCCTGCTCTTCTGCCTCTTCCCTGCTAGGGAGCTCACCCCGCCCTGCTATGTTCACTGTCAGGTTCCGCCTGCGAAGTTCACGAATGGAAAGGAGCTGAAAAAGCGCAGGACACTGAACTGAGTGGGCCGGCGATCTTTAGCTGCGCTGCCGCAGAACTGGCAAGGGGTCTCAAGTATTGCATTAATGCTTTGAGCTCCAGAACGAGAAGGAATTTCCACCAGGGCCCACGCCTTGGAATGTGTCTGTCTCCAGTGCGTCTTCAGCCTGCTGGGTTGCTGCGTACGTTGACTGCACAACGCACAGCCTCCCAGAAGTAGACGAACTTTAGTGGCATTCTTGAGCACATTGGGCAAAGGGCCTGCGTAGGCTGCATCTTCCATAGGAGCCCCCGACCAACGCCATCCTTGACCACCGGGCACATTCCACATGAGATATGTTGTGAGAGAACCTGCCACGAGAACTAGAACTGTCTTTCCCTACAGAAACGGCAGACAGGTAGTCCAAAAAGAGAATGACGGGCTCTGTCAAACTTCTGCTTGGACAACTGATGGATCTCAGGGTGTCGGGAGTTGAAGTGCATGTTTAGGCTCTGCCTGCTAGCAAAGAATAATCCACAACATGGGCAATCAACAACACCACTCTCGCCTTCAGGAACACGAACCAGCTTGGAGAGATCCTTGTCACCCAGAATCCCGAGATTCCTGCCCAAAAGTGTTGCGCGATCCAGCTGAAGCAATGAGTGCACGACTTCGACCGACTAAGTCAGCATGAAGATCAATGGACGCCCGCTCAAGGACAGCCAAGCTGGACACTCCCTCTTCATGAACGCAAAGGATTTTGCGAATGTGCTTGCAGACACACAAAGAAACAAGCTTAAAGCTAGCCTGCGTCAAGCCAACCCCAATAAGCCCGTAAAGCAAGCAGGCAAGCACACAAGCCCTATAAATGCGAAGTTTGTACCTCGTACCAAGCGGCCCCTTGACCCGCAAGACCTTCTGCAGGGATTTGTACGTGATACCAGCCTTCTTGATGCGATGCTTTGCCGTGGCGAGCTCAAAGTTCCGATAAGACAGGACAACCCCGAGGTAATCGACATCATCAGTGATGGGGATGTGAAGCGTTTGAGTACGCCTACGCAGTTTAAAAAACGACGCCCCATCCATCCACTGCATGTAGTACTGATGAGCCTGAGTAACATGAGTGCCCTTCAAGCTACATGCAAGGTTAGACTTGGTGAAGTTGATGGACATATCCATTGACTCGAAAGCGTCGATCACTGTCAAGAGGTGGCTTGCTGCTGTGCGAAGGTCCCTGAAGCTGCGAATATGCCAGAAGCAAAAGGTATCATCAGAGAACAACATGAGATGTTCCTGAGTCCAGCCCTTACCCGTCATCAATGATACGGCAAACCCTGGCCGACCACGCAGCAAAGACAATGGGGGCCACTGGACAGCCAGCCTTGCCTAAGACCCCTCCACATCCACATGCAGGCCACCTCGCACTCAGACCCATGAACAATGGCACATTGCGTTCTGGAGTGAATATGAAGAATTAGTCTACACAGCGGCTCTGGGACATTGGCTTCCTGCAAGGACAAGTAGATCTCTTGATGGGGGAGAGAGTCGAGCGCCTTTGCAAGGTCAAGGCTGGCCATGATGCCTCCGACCAACTCAGTTTTGTCTGCCCCCAAAAGCTTAGATGTTAGATGTTAGATCATTGGAGCAAGCTTCCAAAGTAGACCGCACCACTGCGCAATGTGAACTTGCCCGCAATATGGCGTCATGAGTGCTAGATCGACTCCGATACGCATATTGTGGATACGCAGCCAGCTGTGTGAGAACTTCAGGCTTGATATGGTCCTTAATGAGATGCAGTAGAGCCTTCTGGTCTACAGGCATAAGACCTATCGTCCTGAGGTTTTCCGGCCTCGATGGCGATTTGACCGGTTTTGGCAGCCATGCAATCTGAACAGAAAGAAATGTGCTCAAGTCTACTGCAAATGGTGTCCAGGTTGTCTTTCCATTCTGAAGTTTGCGGAGAAAAGGAGGGAACAGATTTGGAGCCTGGGATCTTGCTAATGGCATCCGACCAGGCCTGAGCGCTGAAGATCTCCTCACTCAAGGGGAGAAGCTCTGGAAGATCAGGTTGCCGCTCACTGCCACGAAAAAGCTTGCTCGCGTATTCGGCCAGGAGCTTGCGCTCTGTCTCTCTATCCACCAGAGAACCAGTATCATCTCTCAGCCGAACTCTCTGCCGC
Organism: Symbiodinium pilosum; assembly: GCA_905231905.1. NCBI lineage: Eukaryota > Dinophyceae > Suessiales > Symbiodiniaceae > Symbiodinium > Symbiodinium pilosum. The sequence goes on along the minus strand of CAJNIZ010003869.1, from coordinate 26,328 downwards.
ATAGTTTTAGGACAGAGCATCTTCACGTACCCGAACATGCCTGTAGTGGATGTGGACCTCGCCGCCTCTTCGGCCAGCTGTAGAGTGTCAAGGAGCTGCCTTCTTTTGTTGCGCCGAATTGCTTTCCGCAGCTCCCTTTGAGCTTTGATGTAGACAACAACCTGCCTAAACGCCCTAAAGAACCCCCCAAGGGTGAAAGGTGTGCAGCAGCGAAGCCTTTTCTTAAGCTCCCAAAGGGTAAGAGCCTGGCTGTTACTGCTCTCGAGCTTTGGCATCTGGGGCCAGATGCGTTGCTGATCCTGCAAATTTTAAACCCTCATAAAGCCCATGGATTCCCTGTCCCCCCAAGAAACCAAGCATCCTAGGAACCTTCAGAGCGGGGAGGACATTCGGCTGCCATCTACGCTTCCAAGGCTTCCAGCTAAGGATCAAATTGGCTTGTAGAGGTAGGTGCCCGGATGTCCGCCAACCAGCTAGGATGGTCTTCTCAGGCTTGGTCTGCTTCGCAATTCGATCAGCTGAATGTTGTCTCACCAGGACAAAGTCAATTTGAGATCGACCCTTTGGGTGCTCATACGTGGCGGTCTTGCGCGACCACGTGTTAAGAGTGCAGAGCTTACCCCGAACCAAAGTGTCCATAAACAGAGATCTGTCTTGTCTAGCCGACTCGACCTGACTCCCAGGAAGGACTCCATGTCCCACTACTTTGTTCTCAGCCTCCAAACTACAGTTGAAATCCCCGCCAAAGATAAGCTGGGAACGAAAGGGTATCGTAGTATCGATGAGACCAGTTTGGAAAGCGCCTGCCAGAAAGTGCGTCTTTTGCCATACAGTTTGTCCAGCTTGAGAGAATCACCATAAGCTAAGGCATGCTGATAGCAGTTCACCAAGTCGACATGTTGATCCCTATCAAAGCACCGAACATGAAGTAGGCGCCCCGGAAGCGGCTCAGCCCAGCTTATTCCGTCTACTTTTGCCAGCGACTCACGAATACCAGTGAGCAGTCCTGCCGAGTTTGATTGCCTTGACGCAGAGTGGATGAAGTGCCAGTCCTTCTTGGACCACTCCATTGATTGACCCCAGTGGGTTTCCTGAAGGAAGATTACTGAGATCTGCTGATTGCAATCTAGCCAAAGCATCAGCTCAGCCAGCAATTCTTGCGATAATCCACTGCAGTTCCAACTAAAGATGTGCATACGATGGCCACTGGACGCTTCCTCTGTCTGAGGCGGAGAAGGCTTGAAGTCCACATTCGCGGCAAGAATCTTCCCCCTATACAACGACAGCCCTGTGCGAGAAGCGATGGAAACGGCCTTCCTAATGGAACGTTTACGAATTCCCTCATGTTGCGGTGAGACCATATACTCCTTGTCATTTGCTCCCGAAGGAGCTTCCGGTCGGACCAAGGAATCTCGACCTACCCTCGTGCCGACAGACATGTCTGAAGCATTGATGATTGGTTGTCTTGTCTGCCCCCGTACTTGGGACCGGGACGAAGAGGAGCTCGAAGCATGCTGCTGTATCGGTGTAGCAGACAACACAGGGAAGTTGATCCTGGTTGTGAGCGCCGACGTTGGCGCTGTAGCTAGCCCAAAGTATCTGTGCAGCCCACTCATCAGTAGAAATCAGAAGAACTCGTTTCCAGCATAGAGGACTCAACGCACTGATACAGAATAGGATAATGTGAGTTGCAGAATGCTCTTGCCCTTCACCAAATAACTGAACAGCCGTATGACAGTCCAACAAGGCTGAGGCCAGCTCAAGACCATACAGTCTTTGAGACTCTGATGCACCGTCAAGGTGCAACCGTTCGGCGCACAGCTCCAGTATGAAAATACGACAATGCAGAAACGGAGTAATGGCTGCAACTAAACTCCCTACACAGGGCAGCTACACGTGAATCTGAGCACTCCTGGCACTTCATCATCATCATCATCATCATTGATGGTCATTTCTCCACTTTGAAGACTTCTAGGACCCCCTGATGTGTCTTTCACTTGTAGACTTGTAGCTTTGACCCAAGTAAGATGACTCAAGATATGGAAATGCGGGAGATGTCGCTCATGAGGCTTGTGTGGCCATAGCCGGGTTGGGGAAAGCTTTAAAAGCCCTTAGCATGTGGAACAATCATGGTGGCATGTCCAAAGCGCCGCCTTGAAGCTGCTGCAATTCCATGGCCCGGCAAGCTTACTCATGATGTTGACGTCAAGGAGCGGACGGATGCCAAAAATCATTCATGGGTGGCGGGAAGTCGAAAACCCTGGAGCATTTTGCACATTCCAACTGGATGCACAAGCGGAGGCCCAGTGATGTGTACGCAACGGCAGCGTTTTCTATAAACTCCAAAACGCCAACCACGATCTTGCCTGCGCTGAACAGATCCAAGACATGCAAGCAGCTTGCCAGACAACTCGTACATGCTCTGAAAGCTTTCGGTCATTCTCTGTTCCTTGCGCAGTTCTGGCTGAATGTTGCAGGACCGCAGCCAAAGAACGACACGCTGGTTCCTGTCGTCTCAGTCAGCTGCTTATCATAGGGGCCAACTCCAAGATAGGGTGCAATGCAGTGGGAAGTAAAGCTGCATGGCATGTGGTGCGGAGGTACACCTCGGAGACGACAGGCAGGGCTTGTCTTGTTGGATAATTTCATGGGAAGGTTTGGTAGGGTCGGCAATGAAAGCAAGTGGGAGCTTTCACTTTGATGCGAGGTCGCATCCGAACACTCAGCTCCTGCTACTTCTGCAGCAAAAAAATTAAAGTGCAATCTCAGGCCAGGCTATTCGCTGCAGTCGCATTCCGCGCACCGGAGAATAGCTCAGGAGCCAGCTTGACCAATGCAGCTTTCCAAAAGGGACTGACCCTAAATCTGGCTGTGGGTAGGAGGAGCAGCAGCACCATGCTAGCGTGCTTCGTGCTGCTGGCTCTGGCGTGCTGATCCCAACAAGCGTGTGGCCGAAGCTTCTTGGACTTAAGACTTAGACCACGACCCCATCTTGCACCCATTTGGGACGTGTGCCATGCAATAAGCACTCCTGCTCTCTTGAGTTGCTTATTGTAAACTTGAGCCTGTGAAAATCAATGCAAAATCACGTCAGCGCACGCCACGCGGTGGGTCAGCTGTGCATATCTGAGGCCTGTACGTTGCAATCCAGTGACGGGGGGTCCCAGAAGTGGGCTTCCAAGTAAGAGCAATGGAGAGCCAAGCGGGGGATGAAATGAAGCGCCTTAACGCTGAGATGCCGACGTCTACGACTTGGGCGTGGCATCCGGAGTGCGGCATGACCGCGTCAGCCAGAACAGCTCCAGCATCGTGCAGGAGGCACCCTCCTGTGCTTGGAACGTGGCAAAGATGTGTTGGGTGAGTGCTCTTGACGCCAGGCCCATGTTCGAAATCCGATCCATGGGCATTGGACCAAGACCGGGCAGAGTGACAGCTTCAGCACACCGCTTCTAATGTTTAAACGTGTTATCCAAATCACAATGCAGATGCAACGCATGAAGCTAAGATGCCATGTAGCTCACTCAAACCTTCACATTCCTTGAGCATAGCTGCTCAGCTGAGGATAGCTATTCCCCTACACCAGTATGCAAATCCAAGAGGTGAGCTCGGCAGGACCCTTGAAGAGTCGTATTTTTTTGATGTTGCTCTCCCTTTCCAGCCAGAAAGGAGCACGCAGCAGATCGTTGAGGAGGCCAATCGGACTGTCCCGCCCTTGCGATCTTTGGCTGCTGTACGGTCTGGTTCTCAGATACTTACAGCTTGAAGGCATTGGGATGACAGTCAGAACAGCAAAGGGCAAGCTCACATCATATGTCCTCTCGCTGGCCAACAGATTGCTATGCTATGGCATGCATATGGAACGTCAGAAGGACCCCAGGATTCCCTCCATTTGAAGGAGTTGTGAGGCCCGATCAGGCCTGTCAGAGACAGTCCAAAAGGTCGTCGGAGGTTGTTCTGGCAGAAGCAGTGGAAGATCGCAGGACTTGACCATCCAAAGAAAGGAGAAAATGTGAGGGTAATCCGGGGATGGACCTGAACAAATGGCTTTTCAGTACAGGTGACCGGCCCAACACAGTCGCAGCATCTCTGACATCTTGTAGCTCATGTTACAGCCTACATCATGAAGGGTCTGTGCATGAGGTCTTGAAGGATGTGTCGTGCACTGCCCATGTGAGGCCCCATTGCTGAAGTTGATGAGCCTGCATTCATCAGCGCGAGCCAAAGCTTTGCAATCCAGTGAGAGCAGCATCGAATCTATGTTTGCTAGTGATGGGTTCCCCAAAATTCAAATTTCAAGCCAAAGCCTCCAGATTGCGGCAGATGCGTGCATTTTCCAAAAATCATCAACAGCCACTAATTGTGGCCGTTGAAAGTTTCACTTGCTTGCCTTGCTAGGCTAACTTTGAACAGTCTCACGGCGCGAGGACGACTTGCTGCACCTAGGCATCTAGCCACAATTCTGAGCTCGGACGGTCCTGCGGCGGCTCGTCCTGAACGCTCGCAAGCCATGTTCATGCAGTTCACAGGTCAAGCGCAGCGACTTGCATGCCAAGAAAGGCAGTAATTTGCGTATAGAGCTGTCAGGGACAGCAGGAGACTTCGGTGTTGTAGTATGGCCCCAGCTCCGCAGCTCCGCAGCTCCGCAGCTCCGCAGCTTATGCTTGACGATGGCCTCCGGCTCCCAGCACCGGGTGGCGTCTTTGCGTCTTTGCCTCTAAGCGTGTTAAGTGTGCCAACAATGGCCGCTGCATCTTCCGATGACCCCGGTCCACCAGGTTCGATGAGCAGTGCTTTGAAGCACTTGTGGCAGTGTCGTGGCGTTTTGTTGGCAGGTGAGAAGCGCTTTGAAATCAAGAAGTGGAGTGCGGTGAGCCGCAGCACAGCTTCTGCTTGTTTGAGTTTCTTTCGGGGGTGACTGGCTGTAGCTTTGAGCAAGTATGAGCCAGTTTGGCCAGAGCGAGGATCTTCTGCAGGATGGTAGACGCTAGAAGAGTGGAAGCAGAACCAATCTCACTTCTTTATTGACACCCTTTTCAAAGAGCTAGGTCAAAAATTAGTGCGGGAGCCCGCGCCTTTTCTTGCCACATGTTTTCTTTTTCTGCACGGTGTTTCTTAGTGTTGTACTGTATGTGTTTTTTAAGAAGAGGAGCGGGAAGGAGAGCAGGCACAGCAAAAAAACCCACCTATGTCCTGAAGTGCAGGTGGCCCTTTGGTCCTGGGACATTGTTGTAGACAACTGTGCCATTTGCCGCTGCTCTGCTGCACCTCAGAGGTCGATCGCTCTGCTTTCCGATAGGTCCACAGGTGCTTTCAAGTTTTCCGACGGATCTCCCTTCTTCAGGAAAGCCTGAGCCCGGTGTCCAGTCGAACCCCTTCTGCAAAAGCCCAGGAAATCACATCATGGACCTTTGCATTGAGTGCCAGGCTAGCGTCAAGCATCAGCCGTTGCACATTTGGATGTGCTACTGATCCAGTGTCAGGCAAATCAGGGCTCGCACACGTCAGAGGCCTCAAGCTTCAAGCTTGCATTGTCACAAAGTGATGTTTATTTTCATCTGCAGGAGTGCACTGTCGCCTGGGGTGTCTGCAATCATGCGCTTCTGGGCAAACAATGGACGGAAAGCTTTGCACCCAGAGCATGATGCTTGCGGAAAGTCTGCAGGTTCCACTTCCACTGCATCTCGCGGTGGCTGAAAACCCGCCAGGCACTGCTTCAGCTTCTGCTCAGCAGATTTCCCGTAACAGATTACTGGAACAATTACACTTCCATTGCAACCAGCTGTTGTTAGACCCAGCGCGCTCTAGGATGTTCATTAAGCCCAAAGTATGTCTGGAATTTGATTCGTTGTGCATGTTGCTGCCAAAGTTGGCGTTAGTGTCATGTTCTCGCACAAGCTGGGTAGAGCAGAAACGCAATTAATCCGGAGTAGGTCTGCTGGAAACAACCAGCGAAATCTAGCACATGTAGGAAAAGGTGTCTTGTATGTGGGTGCCGCTGCCACACGTGGGTTCAACTGCTCCTCCTGGTCCATCCATCAGCTTTCCTGACTCCAGGTTTGCCCGCTGGACAACGGGGAGTGGGAATTCCAGAAGTACGGCAGGCTGATAACGTATTCTGATGAGAACTGCATAGCGTAGTTTGTAAGTGTGTGTGACTGCTGTTTTGGGAAGTTGCTCTTGTGCTTGTGACAGGTGAGCAGTTAGTGAGCCAAATTCGGATGCGGGCTGTCTTTTGCAGCAGACTGCCGCAAGCAACGGATATCACGGAAGCATCCGGGTTCGGATTGGGCCAGCTGCTAGCTCTCATCAGGGATGAAGATGCTAGAAACAGATTTCCACGATTCTGCTGCAGTGGACAGGTACTAGCCTGTAGATGTTTCCTTGTGACTCAAGTAACCTGTAGATAGGGAAGATGGCATGCCGCCGGTCGCAAGCGCTGGAGGCTGGAGTTCTGAAATTGAGCATGACACGCCAGAAGCCGCTAGCTGCTAGAAGCTATCAAAAAGCGCTCAGGCATGCTTGGCAAGCAGAGTCAAGTCAAGTTGAGCATTTGATCACGATTTGAGTGCGGTGCTCAGCGCAGAGAATCACGGGCTCAAGGCCTTGCTTCATCGATACCATCAATCGGGCTTATCCCAACTTACTTTCAGAACTGCCTTCTGGCTATATCGATCCCCTTGCAAGAGTTGGCTAGCTTTTGCAGTCATCGGTCATGTGAGATGATTCTGGCACAAGAGCTTCCTGGATATTGTTGTGCGTGCCGTAGGTGAGGGACAATTTTTGCAAAGTAAGCCATCAGATGTTGTAGGACTTCGACCTGAAACCCGCTCTGAACCTCAAGATGTTGTGGCCTGGACGCCCCATGGATTCGGGATGCTGCGGCGCGGTAGCTGCCTGTGGCGCCCTGTGGGCTCGGCATTTGCTGGATCTACTACCTTTACTGCCTGCCGTTGCGCGCCAGTCTTCTTTCCAGGCAAGCGAGGGCTGAAGCATGGGTCAACGATTTCCAAAAGCACATGCGACATCAAGCTGCTTGTCAAAGCAAGGCCGTGCGTTCAGCGAAGGCCGTGAGGCCCATGAGGTACGAGAACTGGATCCTCATGGCCCTAAGGGCTTCAAAGAGCCGATCTCCAGGCCCGGCCGATTCGAGTCATAGCTTCTTCGTTCGTCTTCGATTGCACGTTTTACATTTGTCCAACCCTGGTGAGTAGCACTGCCATCACGACTTTCACCGGGGGCCTGCCCATGAGCCGGGACTTCGACCTGCGGCAGTCCTTCAGAAAGTTTCCGCTGCATAGAGACGTGCAGCTGCTCGGCAGCAGTGACATGTAACTGCAAGCAATCAGTTGTAGATAGATGGCCTGTAACAGCTTCCACAAGGCTCGGTTTGATGAAGATGGGCGTTTCTGCAGCCTCCTCAGTGAATCATTATTGTTTTGCTGCAGAACAAACATTGCACGTAAAGCTGTTTGCGCCTTGGGCCCGAGGTGCCAACGCGAGTGCAGGACTTGACGGTGCCGATGCTCATGGAAGCTTGGCTTCTGGCCCAAGTAGGCGTCCGCTGCAGGTCTAGCTTAGGTTGAGAGCGGTGAGTATCCACTTCATAGCTTGCCACATTTATCGTGTGCGAATATGCCTCGGCCACCAGGCTTGCAGCAAACTGGGAGCTCTCATGCCTGTTAAGCAGCACAGGAAAATGAAAAACCAGGTCTTCGGCTTGAAAAGTTGCGTTTCGTCTGGTCGCCAAATGGGGGCTGCTGGGTGATGGTGTGCGTGCTCAGTAGCGGGGCTTGTTTTTCATTGAAGCATGGCCGATCAGGCGCTAAGATTGCGTTGAGAGCATCCTGAAGATGGTTTGAGGTGAAAAAGGAATGCGTGGTTGGGCCCGTTGCAGTAGGCAGCAACTGACAGTCAGCGTGTGATTCTTGATGATCCGACCCCGCAAGCAGACATCAGCCACAACATGATTTTTCTTCGACTACTTCCACTACTCCAGTTAATATGACCATTTCTGTTGCTGTTGCACTATTACCATTACTATTATGAACAGTTATTTCTCTTACTATATCATATCTTACTACTACTTTAGCACGCTTGTTTTTGATTGCAAATATCATTCATATTGCTTGTAACACCAGCCTTCGCTATAGCCGTTGCTGCAGCTATGGTCAAAGCCTATGCCCAGCCCGCACTTATCTTCTGCCAAACCCGTCCTGAAGTTCTCAAACCCCAAAAATCTGAGCCTCACAGCCTTGAGCTAAAACCGCAGCCCCCCAGAACCTAAACCCAAAACCACCCAAACCTCACTCTTGAAAACTCTCAACCTAAACCCTAAAGTCAAAAAACGGAACGCTTAAGCCTGAAGCTAGCAGGTCAAGACCCTTATCCTTAGGAGGTTCTTAGCCCAAGAACCGGAGACCTTGAACCCGACCCAACCCTAAAGCGTGAAGCCTGAGACAACACACTTCACACAAACCAGACGCTTCAACCCACAACCCTAGCCAGCCCTACAGCCTAGAACCCCTAACCAAGTAAACCCAAAACCCCAGCCTTGACCCTATGTGAGCCATACTCAATACTCGTTTGTAAGGAGTTAAGTCAGTAGAGGACATGGGAAGCAAAAACCGTGTACAGCGACGGGAAAACTGAAAAGCGACAATTTGGAGTTTTCAGGCGTAAGCCCTGTAAAACGATCGGGAACGTTAAAAAGCGACACCCCGAAATTTCCACGATCACAGGTTGAATACAAAACCTTGTCAAGGGATAGGAGCATTGAAAAGCGAGACACCCCCAATTTGGTGTCCATTGTAAGATGTAAGGAGTGATCGTCACTCATATAATAAGCCCCAAAATGCTCCCCAACAACCCAAAACTCCCAACCGCGACCCTGAAAACCTTATTTCACGTGCCCAGATACTACTTCAGATAGCACGTTTGCGGCCTAAATCCCTGCAAGATGGGGACTTAGATGAGGCATTTCCAAGAGGGATCAGATATCACCGCAAGAAACTTGCGTCCCTCCAAGGCATGGCAGGCTGCAGGGCAGTGTCTTTCGGGTGTCTTCCAAAGTCGGTAAGCCTGAGCTGCCTAGCAAGCTTAAGATGCCGAAAGCTGATGCTCCAGTAGCAAGGCGCCATCATGCGTCACTCGGAGGGGGGCAGGAGAGGCCGTTAGTGGAAGGTTCCAGTGTTGGTCGAGAGGTCAGCTTGTTCCAGACGCCTCTTGGTTGGAGGCTGACGCCAATTAGTACGCGACATATCATTGCAGAAAGAGACGCTCTCAAGGAAGGCGTTTCCACTTTCATCCTGGCGCAGACCGGCACTGGCAAGACTCTGGCGTATGTACTTCCAATTGTGCACAAGCTGCTTTCCACCAACACGGAAGGCCTTGCGCTGATGAGAGACAACAGGGCCAGTGCATTCGCCCTTGACCAGTCTAAAACATGAGTTGCTTGAAGGCTTCTTTCCGAAGAGCCGTAAGCCAAGAGCAATCATCGTGCAGCCCACTCGCGAATTGGCGCTGCAGACCATCAAGGTGGTTCGCAATTTTCCAGTGAGGTGTGGTTGGCAAATGTTGAAGGGATGATGCATCTGGTCGTTTTGGCAGCGTTTGTTGCATGATGTACTCTTGCGGGCTGCTGGTAAGTTTGGCTGCCAGGTCGGTGGTTTGTGCTCCCAGCTGTTCTTTCGTCAAGGAGTTCAGGTTTCTGTTTCTTCTCATGCAAAGTTGCTTGTTGCGATCGTCTCCGACTGAAAGGAGACCCAGGCTCTCTTTGCGGGAGTCGATGTGGTGGTGACTACACCATTTCGGCTCATTTTACACCTTGGAAAAGGCGACATGGTCTTGAACGAGGCACATGGACGTTTGGTTGTGAAATTGCTATAACGTGTGGTGAAGCTGGAAGCTGTCACTGTGAGGTCCGGCATGTGGTGTTCGATGAGGCCGACACCTTGTGTGACACCTTCTATGAAAAGGACTGGCGCATCCGAATGTTGGCGCAGTGCTGGATTTTTGTGCAGCTTGTTTTTCTCGACTGTCATTTCATGGGGCAAGGACTCGAGCAAGCTCCTGGAAGGCCTGGAGAAGGACTGTCCAACAAGACCACAGGCACCTTGGATACTGCGCCACCAATTTTTAGATGTTTGCTGCAGCTGGTGTAGAGAAGGGTGTCATGCGCGTGTGCAGGTGATCATTGTGGGTGCGACTCGCACTGGAGCTGTGTCTGCATTCTTACGAAAGCATATGAACAGCACGCAGGCAGCTCGTCGGCATGGTTCTCACTAGTCCATGCAAGTTCTGACTTGGTAAGTTTGAGTCTCGGGTTGCTGCCTGCTAAAACGAGGTCATGCCAGTAGTTACCACCGATGCTCATGTGCCACCACCTCACCTTGAACAGGCTTGCGAATCTCGGAGCCAGTCACTTCGCACACATTGCCTTGCAGCTTGGGACAGGTGTTTGTTCCCACCCGCGGCAAGCGCTTGCTGTCAGTGTTGTGGGACATTCTTGGAGAGGCGCCGCGCATACAAGCAGTGTGAGGACTTCGCACGCATTCTAATCACAGACCTTGGCATGCTCAAAAGGTTCCAACGGTTGGGAAGAAGACTCTCATCTTCACCAACAGAGTTCCAACGTGCAAGGTCCAGACATCTGCACGTTTCATCGCCACATTTGCGAGCATTCGCTCGAAAGTTGCGGATGTGTACGCATGTGTTGGATGCAGGGAGTGCACAAAAGCCTCGTGGAGCATGGCCTCGACGCCGTCTGCTTGCATGGCAACGTGCATCCTGACAAGCGGAAGCAGGTGAGGCAAGCCAAGGATATTTCTTTTTGCCACTAGCTGCCTCCCTGGCTGCAGCCAGGCTTGGGACGCCTTCTCTGGTCGTGGCAAAGCGGATGTCATGGTGTGCACAAACTTGGCCTCACGGGGCTTGGATTTCAGCAATGTGCACCATGTGGCCTGTCTTGATTCAATCAGAGTTGTGTAGGACCTGAGCGTCATTGAGCTGATGCCCGAAAGTAGTTGCGTGTGACCCGGCTCGACCGTGACATGCTTTTCAAGGTGGTTATGTACGATTTCCCACTGAACATGGCTGACTATCTACATCGAGTTGGGCGCACAGCTCGTGGTGGTCGTGCTGGGAGAGTTACAACAATCACGCCCAGAAGATATTGGCCTTTCGTATCGAAAATTCAGGAGGCGCGAAGCTTTGATGGCTTTGGCCGCGCATCAAAGAGGGCAGTGGATCAGCGAGACAGGCAACAAAGCAGGGCAAGCCGATCGAAGTTCGAAGCATGTCAAAGAAGGCGATCTCAGGGTTGCAGCTGCATTTGTCGTCTTGCACGGACTTTTCAAAGTTCCAGGTCAAGAAGATCCTTGCAATTGAGAAGCTGGGAATAACCAAGCAGACTTTGTTGATGGACTTGGACTCATGGCCAGCTTACGACGTGTCTGCTGAGGAACTTCCAGAAAGTCATTCAGGCGAATGCCGTCAACAAAAGTGTGAAGCAGAGGCTCAAGAAACGGTTGGGCCTACCGCCAGCCAGAAACATTGGTTCAAAGGACTGCCAACCTACGCCAAGCTGAAGTCAAGCTGACGCCTTGCACAGATTGTTTAAAAGCAAGACGAGCCTCCTGCTGCCTCCGGCCTCTTGTGCCCTCAGGAGACCAAAGCAGCCATGAAGAGGCTGGACCGTCGGATGAAAGCTATCAAGCATATGCGTACCTTGCAAGCATTCCAAGTCAAAGCAATTCAGCTGATTATGGCATTTTTTTTGGATGTTGCTGCTTGGAGCCACATAGCAGAACCTGAGGCTTCCTATGGAAGCGCGGCATCTTGAAGCGGGGCCAGAAAATCCCACGCATGCCTGACAAGCAGATAGAGGCAGGCTTTTTGAAAAGGGCTCAGCCTAAACATCTTGAGCGGTTTTTGATGCTGCGAGGGAGGGTGCGGCAGGTGGGGTGGGAACACATACCTGGCCCCTGATCCTGAGTCCTGAGATCCAAACGCTTCAGGTTTTGCGTGGTGGCAGAATCAAAGCACATGCACCTGTAGTCAAGCATGGCGCAAACAGGCATCTGAGACGCAAACTGTATCGACACTCGTTCGAGCCCGCGACGGCTTGCTCCAGGCTTGAACGTGCTTGCTTGAAGTAATGAAGGCATTCCTAAATGTATGCCCCTCATTTGCATCTTTATGAGCTGCTCGGATTTTGGCATCCCCTGCTTGGAAGCAAACAATTTGAAGCTTCTTAGACATTAGAGGAGTCGCCAGCTGAAGGTCATGCCTCACAGACGCCGCGTAAACAGAGGAGCAGAGCTTCCGCAGAATGTCCCGCCCACAGATGGGTTCGCATCAAGCAGCTAAACATCAATCCGAAATGAGTTGGGTATCTCCTGATTTCGTGTGCTCAATTGTTCAATTCCACTCTGACTGACGTATGTTTTTCAGGTTTGTTCCGCATGTACAATCATCACTTCTGCTGTGATTTTCAATTGCAAGCTGTACGATACGCATATTTCAGACGAATGGTGCTGCAGCGAGTGAGTCTTATTCCCATAGGTTGTAACACGGACTATAGACTAATAGAGATCCATGGAGAGCAAGCGGCAGCTGTGTACGGCTGGCAAGCCAAGCCTGACTAGTGTGAGGCTCCCGTGCATCCTGTGCGCTTGCACTCGCATGAAGCACCTGCTTCTTCGCGGCGGCGGCGGCGGCCGTTGATTTAGTCAGCTACATGAGGTGGCAGAAACTCGCTGCATGCAGATTCAACAATTGCAAAATTGTGCTGCACAGGATTGTCAAGACGACGGGCACTTGTTCACTGCTGTCTCCAGCGAAACCTGAGCAAACAGGTCCGAGCTACCGCTAAACCCCTAAGCAGATCTAAACACCTCCAAACCTAAACCGGAACCACAGCAAAAAACTGATGATATGTAATTCATGCGGAGTTTGTCGATGATGATGATAATGATGATGATAATGATGATGATAATGATGATGATAACGATGATGATTTTGATGTTGATTGCTCAGTTGATGATGTTGCTGATCATCATGATCATGTTGAGGAGATGTGAGCGAATCACATGTGTTTCTAGTATCACAATTGTTTCGAGTCCTTTTGCCCTGTAGTTTCACGGGTTAGTTGCTAGCACCCTGGTTCCTGGTGATACATTACAGGCTTATGAAGGCATTGTCCGAAGTCTTGCAATTAGGTTGTCCTGTGTCTTTGTGACTGTGGCCCCAGCCTCGAGTGTTCAGACTGAACCGATGGCATTCACAGCACTGGCAAGCAGAGGGAAAGGAACGAGAGAGGTAGGCAGATGGCTCTGCCTGCGCCTTTCTCGTCTTCTGCTCAAGTCCAGGAAATTGCTGGTACAAGAGAGCTCACACCAGTACACCTTCGGCTCAAGATTTTCTGCCGCCTTGGCCAAACCAGGGGCTTGAGTCAAGGCGTGAAGTCAGCGCCCATCTCAGGCATTTTTGCACATTTCGGTGGCACCAAATTTAAGGTAGTTTGATGCCCGCGCTGGATGTGGGGTCTCTATCCGGCTTTGGCAAGATGTAGGATCTTCGTAGGACACATTTCAGCATGTCACAGTGTAGATATGTGTTGGCACAGCGTAGATATGTGTAGTAATGCTTGAAGGCTTCATAGAAATTTAGTGGCTTGCATCTGTACATCCACCGCGCATCTCGACCGCGTCACATCTTTTGGGTTGCCAAGGTGCTCATGGATGCCGACTGAAGACACCAAGAGCCTGTAGAGGATTCGAAAGGCTGGGATGCCTACAGGTCACCGCAGCAAGATGTCAGGCGATAAGGCGTACACCGGGTTCGTCAAGGTTGCATGGAATGGTGTGGAGAGCCAGAAACGAAAATCACCGAAGACTTTAGAAACCAGTGAGGTGCTAGCAGATCCTCAGATTGTCACTGCAGCTACAATTCTTTGGCTACTTCGATGCGGCTGCATCAAGGGCGTTCGTGAAAGAAATTCTTGCCAGTCATTGTTGGTGCTGATCTTCCGTTTATCTTTGCTCACAGGTTACACACGATGCTGTCTACGCTGCAACTTGCCCAGGCTAGCAGTGTTTGGTGTATCTTGTTGCATAAGCCTTCTGTTTTCAAAAGAGCTTTGCCAACTCACAAAGCTTGTGTGCACGCATCTGTGACTTTGCTGAGGCCATTAGGTCAGCTGTGCAGCCTCCCACTGCTAGCACGCGACACGGTGGCCCTCAAACCGCCGTGGCTTGTTGTTTGCTGTGTGTGTCCAGCAGTATGAAGGTTTGCATAAGTTTCTGGTTGCTGCTGAGAGCTTCTTTCAACCAACGTGCGTCCGCGCTGCTGTGCTGGTTCCCTCATTTTGCCGAGAGCTTTAGTTGAATCAGCAGACAGTTTTCAACCACCATATACTCGATGAGTGTGAATTCGATTGTAGGTACCGTCTGGCAACATGCATTTGGGGCCTGAAGTTTCGCGGGCTGGTTATAGAAGTGGCCAGCCAACAGGACGGAAAGATACCCGTAGAGCTATTGTATGTAGCTCAGATTTCTCAAGACGACATGAGGAAGCCATGCCAGGCTGTTCCCATTGGTTCCTACGACATGTTGATGCGGCTTTTATTGCAGCGCAAAAAGCTCTGAAGTCTTGCAGGCGACAAGAACGTGCGGATCCAAACAGACGATGAAGGGGCTTGGCGCTCAACACCCCATAGTCTGTCGAGTGAAGCTTGAAGGACAGCAACCTTTGACCACTTCAGGGCCGCTGTCCCTTCCTGCTGGAGCATGATGATAGCAAGATCGTGCTGTCCTCAGTTAGAAAGCGTGCCCAGGGCCCAAGGTGGCCTGTTCCATCAAAACCTGCCCTGTGCCCCTACCAAAGATTTTGGCGGAGGCAAGTTGGGAGCAACATCTCTTGCTCAGTATTGCCATATCAGAAGCAAGTGTGTTGCTGTGATGGCAGGTCATCTGCATGTGCAATTATTACTCGCTGGGGCAGGCAGAGGCAGAGTTTGCATAGCATGGGTGCTTTACAAATGCATTTGCAGCTAATTGTGCACAGTCACTTCCGGCAGTTGGCACGTGCGCTGCTGCAAATCATTGCCAGCAAGAACCTAGCCAAGGCCATACTTCTGTAGAATTAGAAGCTTTGCCCGAAGCTGTGGAGTTCTTGGCGACATGCCCCTGTCCCTTATGAAGGCCTTGCGATGCTTGCGGAAGATTATCTGGTGCGCCTGTGATCGGACATGTGGCGCCATGCTTCGGCAGGGCACTGCCTTTCATGCATCCTTTCATGTTGGCGTTGTGCTCACGTATTTGTTGTTTTTGCTCAAGCGCTTGACTGAAACACTTGAATGCCTCAAGACATCCTGAAAGCGCAAGCAGCAAGCATGTGGCAACAAACAAGAGGTTTTTAATTTATCCGCATCCGGCTTGCTGGAGTGGGCATCGTTCTTGACCGAGTTGTGAGGGCTTGAGGGCTTTCTGATCTGGAACTTTGGGTTGACCAAGGAACCATGGCGGCTATGGTGACAGGTCGCCGCAGTGGATCCGGAGTCGGAGTTGGTGTCGTCGTCCGGGCAGCGGCTCTGGATCTGCACGTTCGATGTGTGACGATCCTTGAGCGCGGCGGCAGGTCAATACGAGTCCGACGCCTTCTCCTCCAGAGTCTGAGTTGGAAAGCAAGCTCAGAGAGCGGAGGGCCATGACCTTATGGATTTTCAGAACTGTTGTATGCAGACTGTCCTCAACTGTTCTGGCAGCTCAGACGGCTCAGACATCCGAATGCAAGTCTCATCTAGCGCTTGTTTTCAACAGTTCCCGATCACAAATGCTGGAATCTGAGTAGGATCACGGCAGTTTGATGGGCAGCTGATGTGGGTGCTGGCTTTGGCGTGTTTACTGAGGTCTGCGGGCAGGGGGACTGTGCCGCATGCAAGTACTCACACAGTGACAGCCCTGAAGGACATGCTCTGCCAACAATTCGTCGCAGCAGGGAACTACCACACTGCATGTGATGGATGCCAACGGGGTCCAAAGTATTTATGTAGCCAACCCAGCGCGATGGAATGCAGCTCCACAGCGTTACGACATTTTTCCAGTTTTAAGCGAAAAAGGATGAAGTCACGTGATCGTCCAACCCTCCAGGCATGGCATGGTGGCATTTGCTCCGAATCGGGCTGCTCGCACTGCAAGTGGCCTGGTGACGAAGCGGCAGCTGTCCTGGGGCCACTCATGGCCGCACCTGGCAATGGGCAGGCCTGCAGCAGGCAGGGCTCAGAACATCTTTGAACCGGGTTTTGCAATCGAAGCCTTTGCTAGGGATGCGGTGCCTCCTGCACCACCATTCAGCAGCGCGCTGCTGCTCGCTAGACGGGGTGCATGCACATTTGAGGAGATCTTATTTGCACCTTCGCTTTTGCAAGAACACTGCCCAGCAGCAGCTGCTGAGCCACACACGCTTTCCTGAATCCCTCCGCATGCTTGTACAAACATCACGTCATGAGCATCGTTGTGAGTGTGCTTATCAGTGTTTGCACTTCCCCATACCCCTGGCCTAAGATGGGAATGGATAACTGAACACAAAACGTGCTCATGATGCTTCATTTTGGCTGTAGCAAACGCCTCCATGAAGCGGAGGTCCAACGTTGGATCAACGGCCACCCCAGAAGCTTCGCTAGGCGGATGCACGGGACCACGTTGGCAGACTTCAGAAAACATGTGGGCCACTGGCAGTGGGGTCAACTGCAACTTGCCCAGAGCGCGCGTCGTGACACACGCCCAGATGCTGGCCAGAATGCTCATGAATGTCCTTCTCGGCGTGAGGGCCTGATTTTCTCAAGTTAACATGTTTTTCGATCAAGATTTCTGATCTCATGTCAACTATCATGTCAGGCAAAGTACTGTCAGCTCTTCAAAGCAAGAATACCATGTCCGAAGAATTTGCACTTTGGCCACCACGGCGTTTCACGCAAAATTTACATCAAAACACGAAAGTTTGCATGACACACTTGCATTTTCTGCTGGCACTATTCTTTTATTGAAGATGCTATGCGCCTGACACCAGCTAAAGTAGATTCAATGATATGAGCTACTATCAATGTTAGCCTTATCAAGTGACTCTTAACAGTGGACATCGGGGGTCCCTCTAACATAGTCCCCATTCACTTGCTTGCACCTTTGTTCACACGATTCTGGCGGGTTTCTTCCTATGAACCCCTTCGTGTTAACATGGAAAACCAATGAGAAACCGTACTCTTCCTGTGAATGCTCCTGTTGCTTTTCCAGTCAATTGAATGGAGTTCACATGTACAAAGCCCAAGTGTTCTCATGAAGACCACTATCCGATTCCGATCAGTCGGGATACGAGTCCCGGTAAAGCAACTAGCCATGCCATGACCCAAGGATATGTGGTTAATTTCATCGGAATTCCCACTCGATTTTCAATTTTGCACCCGGAATTGATCCGCTCTACTATTACCATTATTCTTGACATATCAGTGTTCTTAGTTCGAGCCAGACTCGGCAGACCCAAAGAACATATATCACTATCAGCGCAAATGGCGTCTCCACCATGTGTCCTGTCAATCTTAAAGAGGGCCCCACTCAAAACACACAGGTTTGGCGTTGAGAGCTTCATGCACAGTGTAGAGGCTCCCATTCAAAAAAAAAACATGAACAACACCTGTAAATGGAGATTTGGCAGAAATTCTTGAAAATTGTGGTGTAGTCTAGTAGGCATCATCTTTTTAAGCAACACGCATATAGAACTAAACACCACGGTTGCTAGGAAGTGTACCCTGTAACGCGTAAACCATCGAAGAATTACCTTCCATATTTAGTAAAACTCTTCCATAACAAGGTTATGTCGAATACGCTTTGATTCAGCGCCGAAAGAGGTATATGTGTGGCCTCGATGCTTTCTGTAAATCAATAGATACGTGGGATGTTTGGATGGAACGGGTGGGATTAGGAAAGTGTGGTTGGGCAGCTGGTCCGCCACTGATTCATCGGGAGATCCTGCTCCAAAATTGTGTTGGTCAGCAGTTGGGCTGAGGAACGCACCCTGAAAAGACAGTTCAGGTCTCGCGGGCGAGGGAGAGTTGGATGGTTTTGGGGGTTTTCAGGGTGGGACAAAGCTTGCTTTGCTGGACTCGCGCCCCTTCACGTCGGGGTCGACGGATGCTTGCAGATTTGCTTTTGTCCTTTGACCGTGGGATGAGGAGAAAGCAAATGTGGCAGCGATCAGAGGATACTGCGGGCTGGTGGTATTCAACAGGAGCTGCCCATGACAGACAACATGAGGATAACTGGATAGCAGACGTAAGCGGTCAACAGTCCTGTTGTGTTGATTAAACTTAAACTTTGCCGTTCATGATATGACACATTCTGGCACAAGAGCATGGATGATGCATCCGGTGGCACCCAGTAGATTGGTAAACTGAATGTGCTCGGAGCACATGTGGGCTGTTTGCGAAGCCTTCTGCGAAGCTTTCAGCAAGCATTAGATGAGGGTTGAGGGTTGCCGAGGGCTCTGTTTGTCTGCTCATGATGTTGGTGAGGCACGCAAAAGTGTATTCTGCCCCAATGTGAGAGAGTCTCAGGAGCGCAGATCCCGACAAACAAGCACGCAAGAAGCCGTCAAAGCATGTTAGCACTGTCGTCCTTCAGTTTGCCGAGCAAGTCCCTGGATTGGAAAACCTCACAGATCACAACACTCAGGTCTGGATGACTGGATTGACTGGTTGTTGGAGATAATTTTGCTTTGTTCAGAAGTCTCAAACACAGTCAAAGAACCAGCAACTCAAAGGAGGAGTGGAGTGCCTCCCCCAGCCGTCGGAATCCTTGAACTGCCGGATATGACTGCGGGTCGCGACAGATGCCCGGCGCAAGAGTGCTGCAGCAAATGCGTGAATCCGCAAAGCCATGCGAAGCCTAGGAGATGATGGCGTCGCAGTTCCTGCGTGGCTGATTTCGAAGGTGTGCCTAAGATGCTTGGCACGTCTTTGCAACGTCAAAAGTGAGCACCTCTTGCAGGAAGATGGCTTGGCTCTAGTGGCGCTCTTGGCGACCGGGGCGGTGCAGGCAGAGGCCAGCTTTGCTCAGCTTAACCAAAGTGCGCTCTATGTCTGCTTCGTCCGCTTCGGCACAGCCTCGAAGTCTCTTTTTAGGTGAATGAGCAACAAAGGAAGCCTCCCTTGTGGACGGCACAGGCGGGTCGATGATATTCCATGTCAATCAAGAAGCCTGCGCAAAATCCAGGCCGACAGCTTTGGCATTCGTGACTACCAGCTGGACTGAGACCGAAAGAGCAACTTTCCTGGCTGCAGCCAGGCTTGCGATGGGTAAGACTGGTGGGATGACATTGTGAAGGAGGGGAAGGAGGGGGACTCCACAAGAGGAACTACAGCTGAGCAGCTGGACCTGACGAGCGCACGCCATGATAATTTGGCGCGGCGCCTGCCAGCAATGCTGGCAGCAACCAGCCATGAAATTTCGGATAAACCGCCCTCTCCTGCAACCACTGCTTCGCAGCAAATGGGAAGTGCAGGCTTCGACATGGGTTTCGCCAGTGCAAGTTTCGCTCGAGAATCACGCCACAGATGCGTATGACCTTTGTGCTGTCGAAGGTGAGAAATCTTTTAGGCTGCGAGTCTTGGACACTGGCAAAAGGTCAGCTGTCAAGTGCTGGAGGCGTTGGAGGCTTTAAGGATAAAGAAAGCGCTTGCGGAGTTTTGCAAGTCTGAGGATTCGGCATGAGACAAGCTTGCTTGTCTGAGGCCCGCATCGAAGGCCCGAACCCTTCTTCTGAGAACAGCTTGGCTGTAGATTTTCTCGTTTTCGCACTGAGTCTTCCAACGCTGGAGCAGCACGGCACTGAGGTCGTCCAGGTCAGCCATCAGATCCAAGGACATTTTTAGCAGCTTGCCTGCAAAGAGTACATGAATAAAGTAACTATAAACATGATCTTACGTCAAGAACCTCTTTGTAGTTTAACTCTTTAAGGGGAGGCAAGGAGCGCAAGGAACTAGACTCAGGCACGGGCTCGAGTCTTAGTTAGCAATTGCGGTCAATCGTGCGGAGGGTACAGGCATGCAATGTTGTGTGACAGTAGAGACAAACCACTCTTGTTCCAGGCTTTGTTCCAATGGGTTTGGGCGGTTCAGTTGCACGGTGTTTTGGATTTTTTTGGGATTGGGCCCTCAATGGTGAGAATCGGCTCGAAGGATAGGTACGCTACTGCGCACGCTGGATTCCATTGTGTTATGGTGGCCGGGAGGTATGTCCAGGTGATGGGGTTGCGTGATAGATTGCCAGAATTCAGGCTTATGATGTTCAATTTTCATTTGTTTGTCGCGCGTCTCTGCCATGTTGGCATCTAGCGGAGCCGACTCCACCCGTAAAACGCCGTCCTCGTTTTGGGGCCCAAATTTGCAAAGCTTTGGTAGTTTACACTGTTTGTTACTTTTCAAACGTAGGTGTGCAATGGATCGTTGTATTGCGCTGTCTGGGTCTGGGGTAAGGATATTGTGAAAGTTGAAGCAGCAACAAATTGCAGCAGGAAATACCTTGCCCCCTCGCAGATGTTTCACAGATCTCTTATGAGTGTGTAGCGTTACTAACTGTGGGATTTTGGCCTAAGCAAAATGATCTTGGCCTGCCTGCCGTTGCAGGATTTGCAGAGGCACGTTGCCATGCTGTCCAATCTTATTCGGGAGGACTGCCACAGTTTTGTTCTGTGAGTGAGCGACTCGTGGAAGAGCCATGAGAAAGCCAAGCCAATGTTGATTTGCAAGGGACTTGCTAGCGTTGGAGGGTATGGCTTGACTTGGCAAGCTGCAGAACTTACCCTCCAACTCGCTTGTGATCCGCATGTTGCATGCATGTCTTGTTCTTCTTGAAGCTGTTTCTCTTCGGCTGTTGTACCAGAATGCAGGAGCGCCTCCAATTCACTGACGCAGCGGGCTAATTATGACAGGAGTGCAGGGGTTGACGGGGAAGCAGACAAGGCTTTCGACAAGCTGAAGAACAAGTTCGACTGCGACATGAGAGCCAACGAGGACTCGTTTGGTGATGCCCACAACAATCCCATTCTGGTGCCCGGTACCGTTGTCCAGTTTGGCGGCGTTGATGCCACATTTGCAGTTCAATGTCCTTCTGTCGACTTTCGTCCCACTCCGTCGACTCCGGTTGAGGTAAAGATCGTGCGCAGTCTTGTTAACGATGAGTGGAGTCAAGTCATCGTGGATCCTTTTTCATTTGCTGCTCAAGCTATAACGGCTTTGAAATCTGAGAATGTACTTTCTCACTCTTGGGCGCAACATTTTTATGATGAACAGCGCAAGCGGTGTAGGCCAATTGGTGCGAGCCACTTCCATGGTTACATTTTAGTTCTTGACACCTTTCTTTTTGCTGCACTTAAGATGCGGGACCCCCATAAATGTATCGACTACCCCCCGATCGGGTTCTGTTGGCAGGGTATTCTGGAATGTATTGGGCACCTTGCCGGGGAATGTATTCAGCGCAGGTCCCCCGAAATGTTATGTGCAAATGCGTGTTGAATGCCCTGAATAAGATGGAAAAAATCCAAAGAGACCGACTGAACGACCGTAAAGAGAAGCACGTAAAACGGTTACGATATCGCCCATCCTTTATAATGGCCAAATGGCGGGGTAGGTAGGCCAGCCATTTTCGGCAGGCCACTTTGAGCAGAAGTCGCATGAAGGGTTTTAGAGGCCCCGAGAAAATGGCTTGCGGCACATGGGAAGGTCTTCTAGGACATTGTTCAGGCTTTTTCGCTCGGCAGCGCGTACTCAATCGGAGGTTGTACTATGGGCCGTCCCTGCTGCTGGCCCGAAACCAGCCTTGGCACGACACAACTTTGACATGCGTTCTTTCGACAGATGTACCTATGTTGATGTTCTTCCAACTTGCAAATGGCTTGAAATCAAGCCATTTAACCTCCCCACCTTGCTGAACCATTAATTTACGGAAACTTTCGATGAATTTCAAAGTTCTAGACACAAATACGGCACGCAACACTCTTTTTAGACTTTCTGCAGCTACGTCTTGTTTGGTGTTTGTGGAACGTTTCTACGCGGTCCCGAGAACAGAGATTTCCATGGCAATTCGTGAAATGTGCAAGGAAGTCGCAATATGAACTGCGTGCGAAAGGTACCTGAAGCTAAATTAGCTGTTCTTTTCTTCCGTTTGGTTGCTTGCACTCTCCCCCGCGCTTTTAGAAAAGTGACTCGTTGCCAATGTGGGCCTCGTGCAACAGATGCATGCATACACTAGCAACTAAGAAATCCGCTTGCATCTGAGGCACCGACTCCCCCGGCACAAAAAGCACCAGCGGAAACTTCTTTCTAGGGCCTAGGATGGTGTAGGGTTTATGAGGTGTATGGGGTTCAGGGCTTAGGGCCTATAATGATCTAAAAGGTTGCCGCGCGCTTCTTAGCTTTTGCGCATGGGTTGCCGCGATGGCATTTCTAACTCCCGGATTTTTGCAGGGGTTAGAATTTACGTGAGCTATGGATCTTGTGGGCAACCAGAAAATCAAGGGTGCCAGCACGTGTGGCGCACGCTTCTTAGCTTTCGCGCATGCTTTGCCGCGATCGCGTTTCTAACTCCCGGGCTTCGACTTTTGAAAAAAGTTCGGAACTACGTTATCTCTGGATCTTGAGGGCATACATGGCATTGTGTAACGTTTGGAATGCCTTCAAGCTCGAGCTTTCTCCAGGCAAATCCTGGGTGTGGGCCACCACGGCTAGGCTTCGCAAACAGTTGCAACATGCACTCTATCATGGTGTTCGCATTCCACTGGCTTGGGCACGCGAAGGATTTGGGGGTTGATGTCAATTACACACTAGGACGACAAAAGACGGTTTGGCGTTGTTCGAGTTTCGAACTTGCACGTGCAGTTCAAAAAGCGACTCCTCCAAGTGTACCTTCGGTGAGCCGCTTCTGCAAGTTTTCAAGTCCGACTTTAACACTTGGCGCGAGTCTACCGCCAGGGCTTTGGGCTTGAACAGGCGGGGCGAAAGCGCAAAAACAGCTTTGACCCTTACAGGCGCGGAGATGGACCCTCAGTTTGTGGATCTATTTCGAAGATTTTGTGTTTCGAAGCGTTTCTCTGGAGTTCCCTGCAATGCAAACGGAGGAGGAGGAGTTGGTTGATAAGCTCAGTGCAGGCGGTGTGCCAAATAAGCCAGCTGGCGCATTGGTCATGTCAGCTGGCAGGCCAGCTGATGCACCACCAATGGTTTGGGTATTTGGACTGGCTTAGGTGTCGCCCGAAGTTCCTCATGTTCGCATTGTCGCAGACATGGATGCAATCTGTTTGCGCAGACTTGCAAACCTCACCGCCTGGTTTCAACATTAGCGCGGTGGACATACAGGGTATGAGAAACCTGTTTGGAAAACTGCAGCCAGCTGCGCTAGGTGCGATCAAGTTTTACGTCCATGGTGGCAATTACACCCACGATGTGTTGAGCAAATGGGGTTCGTCCAAGCGGCTGACATGCCCCAATTGCGATGCACATGACTCCAAATTTCATCGCATTTTTGAATGCCCCGCTTATGATGCTTACTGAGCAACTTTCTCTGATCTTCTCGGGCTTACTCACAAAACTACAGCGGCTTCCTGGGCCTAGTGCCCCTGAGGGCACGAAATCCTCGACAATTGTCCGTGCGCTTCGCCCGTACTTTGCTGGAATGGGCCAATGGGTTGAAATGGGCTAGCCGGCTAGCCGCCGCGATCATGCAAATACGTCTATGACCGAGCTGCTGGTCAATTACATCTTCAGTACGCGTTTAAGACCCCCTATCCATGATTACAAATTTCGCGGTGGCAAGCGACCTTCTTATGCATTGCGCGAGAAATGTCGAATTGATTTGCCTCTAGAAGCCTACACGTTCGCGGAAGGTCTGCGGACCTTCCAGGCCACAATCAAATTGTTTCGAAAGCGCGTAAATGTAGAGCTGCTGCCTGGGGCTCTCTTGACTCTTGACGAATTGTCGTTTGTACATCTTGGCTTACTCGCGTCCCACCAAAGGTGTTGAGTATCGTGTCAAACGTGAGTGCGATTCCGATCCTCATGCCGCCTTCAAGAAATATTTATGCAGCGTTCAGCAAGTAAGCAGAGCCATCTAATTCAGATTCCTGATTTGTTGTACCGAGACCCATTGTGACATAGCCAAGCACCTGCCGGGCTATTATGCTCACTGTAGCTCTGACTAGTAATTTGGATATTCAACATCCCATAAGCCAAGAAAAGGATGTGAACTTCATATCTTCAAATATGTGGGATCCTGGTTTTCCGTGGTACTGTCTCGGTCGGTTTGATCAAAGCAAAATCTTTTCAACACCCCAATGAATTCTTTGCATCTTCAAAATCTTGGGTTTCTGGCTTTCTTAGCTCTTTCTCAAATCCATTTCATTTTTGAGTCGCCCGCGCCCCTGAACCTGATACCATATGATTTTTTTTTTGCAGTTTCCATTTAAACAAATGAAAAATGAGACATAGTTGAGTTCTGAATGGCAGCAAAGTGAAATCCAATTTTCTAGAGCATTGAAGCAATGCCAGTGTGTGAGACCAGAGAGCACAAAAATCCAAGAACCCCTGTAACCATCGCACAAACTCCAAGGAAATCCAAAAACCTTAGCTTTTGTGAAGAATTCATTTGGACTGTTGAAGTTTTAGGATTGCGGGTCTTGTCTGGCCTGTTTGAACTTTTGATTGGAATGTCATCCAGAAATTTGGATCCCAGATATTGGTGTTTCCCTCGTTGCAGGATGCTGTCATAGCCTACGCAAATTCATTAGTGATTGCTTGAAGTTGATTTGAAAAGAGGAGATTGGAAGTACCAGATCCTGGGCTCTTGGTGCGCACATTGTATTGTTTTGGAATCTGATGTGCGTTTGGTATGTATGTAATCCGTCCCCCGTGATCTGTTGTCAGCTTTCTCTTCTCCTCAAGAGATGCTAGAACTCTTGAACGCTGATCTCGCAGTCTTCGGATGCACAGTTTCCGCCTTCAAAACTAGCGGTCGTTTTGTGACAAGTTTCCTACACGACAGGAATACAACAATCGATCACACAAATTGACTACGACGTCGGTTTGCATAGTAACGTTCAGGCCTATGTTGTTTTTACAAGCAGAGACCCCCTTGATCTTTGATCACATTGCCCAAGTGGGCGCAGAGTTGGTAAGCCATGCGGGATGCCTTCTAAAATTGAGTATGTCGAGCGCTAAACACGTGAATTACAGCAATCTCATATTGGACATCGTTTGAGCCTCAGTCCGGTAAACTGCGCAACTGCATCCTGCGCTCGGGGCGGGCACCGGCGCGTTGTTGCGTTTTCACACTTTTTGCCCTGACAGGTACGCAGACTGGCTGACGTCTTTCTCATCTTTGAAGGGGGCTTGGGATTGAGGGGTTGGGTTTAGAGAGTAGTAGATCAGCAGTAGAGACTAAATCGAAAAACCCAAGCCAAAAACCAACACCGGAAATGCACAAACAACACCAAAAAACAATATTTCTGGACTCCTTCCCTGGACCCTCAAATCCAGGACTCCCAGAATGTTGTTTTTGGTTTCGTGTTTTTTCTCCGGTTTGGCTGTTTTGTTTTTTGGGTTATGTTCCCGCCCGGAACCGCATCCTGTGATTTACATCCAGGCTTTTGAAGTTTGGCATTTCCCCAGTCTTGCCAAAGGACTTCATCAGGTATGTGCGTGCAGAGAAAGATCGGCGTGGGGCTGAATTTTCGGAGGGTGTGTCAAATAGAGAAGATTCTTGCTGTTGAGCCCCGCTGCATTCACCAAGGGTGCAAGCAAAGTTGGAGGCGGCTTTCTGCAGCGATTGCTGCTTTGGAAGTGTGGCTAATCAAATGCAGACTGTGTGACAGGCCGTGGAATCCGAGCGAAAGAGCCTTCTTGGGCTGCAGCAGGTCACGCAGCCTATCGGAGCTAAGCTTGAGTTTAGTCTTTGCTTTAGCAGTAGTAGCTGTTTGATTTCAAGGTTTGGAAAATGACGCGCGGTGTGATATATCAGAGCATGAGGAGATGGGTTTGGCGGGGAGACGTGGATTGGGGTGGGGAGGGGCGGGGGGGTAGGTCAAACCTGATTTTTGACATAAGCCATAGGTGTAGGGGGGGAGGGGGGTCCAATGTGATTCTTTCGGAGACGGGATTCGTAGGACTAATGTCATCCTCGGTGGTCATTGTGCGAGTAGCAAGTAGCATTGGAACACGAGGACACCGAGCTGAGAGAAACGGAGGGGCGGGGTGGCATTGAAGCAGCAGCGGCATCATGCGGCATTTGT
>CAJNIZ010003868.1:0-22664 GCA_905231905.1 Symbiodinium pilosum | reverse complement strand
GAACCACAGAAACAAAAAAAAAAAAGAAACCCAAAAAAAAACTTAAAAAAATAGGCCCCCAAACGAGAGCGCCCACCTGCCTGGCTTTGTCCGCACGTCAGCTATCAGGCTCGGGTGTCTGTATGGTTGGCGGGGGCGAGGTTAGGAAACTTCCACACATCTCTTGTGAAAGAACTCGCTGCGGCTCCCCTGGCCGGCCTCGTTGCTGGACTGGCCTCGCACCTTCACGTCGTTGCAATCGCTGCTAGAAAGTTGCAGACAAGATTTCCTGAGCTCAGCAAATTGCACGGAACTAGGGCCAGTGACGAGTGTTGATTTCGCCAGGAAAGTCACATCTCCCAAAATGCCCTGAACGCAAACCAGCCCATTTCCACATCAGTCAACAAGAGCATGTTTCTTGAAGGACAGCTCTGAGCACATGCGTCTTTCTCATACAGGCCCATGCACTATTCCTCACCCGCCATCATCCCCTCTTGAATTCAGGACAATCCTTTTCTTGGGTCTCTGGACCGAGAAATTCCTAGAAACACCGGCAGCGCTCAATTAACCTCGTACATCGCTCCTGGACTAAGCGGCCCATCAAGGCTGAGCCAGGCCCCAAAGCTTGTACACGCTGTGCAGCTGCCTCAGTTCTGTCAAGGCTTTAGTAAGCTTCTTGCCGGTAAGAAAGGGTATTGTTGCTTTCTCGTTGGTTTTTCTAGGTCTGCTGCAGGTTTCTGGGGAAAGGTGGATATGATGCTTACCAACATCCCCAGGCAATCCTTTTTGTCTGGGGAAGCATGGGAAGCCCATTACCCCGACATGTAAGGCCTTCCCGTCAGGGACAGTGTTCAAACGAATTGGGTCTTTGTTATCTCAACATGAAAACCCATGCTTGAGAAGCACGCCAGGTCCCTCAAAGGATTTCGCTGTGAGATTAGGATCCAGGTTCTGGGGCATATCTTGCCACCGCATAGGGCCCTACCGCATGGAGCCTCTTGAGGAATCCTTGGCTTTGAGTGACGATCCTGTTTTGCAGGGAGGTGCCATGCGATCGGAGATTGGCGCTTTGCGATAGCTCAAGCTCAGGGGAGCTGATAGTTGAGCTTGGTTGGGGATTCAGGGAGGTTCTTTGGATGGGGCAAAGAGTGATCAGCTTCACTCCCGAGCTGCAGTCAGATGGGTCATCAAAAAGCTTTGGGCTTGAAAGTATGAAGTCCGGCTATGAAGGAACTTCTTTGCAAAGCAAAGCCGTACCACCAATAGCAAGCCCAGCCGCCTTGGCGCGACACGAACCCCCCGGCACATTTCTGGCACTGGTTGTCCGTGAAAGAAGCGCAGCCAGCACAAGCCTCTGCAGCATCACAATAGGATGGGTTATCCAAGTTGCAGTAAGTTGTTCTTTGAACTGGTTGCGGTGTTCATGGTCTGATGGGTTCAAGGCTCTGGAGTTAGATATTGTGGCTGACTACTTAAACAGGCGCTCCAGCTTGAAAACGGCACCACACAAAGACCGCAAAATCTCAACCCTTCGTTCTAGAACACGCTACCAAACCCATGAACTTGAAAGTGGAATTACAAGATCGCAAGGATCCCAAACCCTAACTTCTATGCGATGAAAGACCCAAAGGATCCTCTCTGGCTGAGGCATTGAGTGAGTCAACTGCTCCTAATCCCAGTTATTGAAGCGCAGACCTGTTTCCATACGGGGCAGCAAGTCTCGGAGACGCCACTTGGCTTGAAATCCATCAGTTTCACCTCGCCGCAAAAGTGAGGGAAAGATGGCACTGGCAGCGGCGGTGGGGACAACAGGAAAAGCAGGAGGGATAGCTGAGGAGGAAGAGGAGAGTAGGAGACTTAGTTGCTGTGAGTGTCGCTGTGCAGCTACAAAAGCGAGAAAAAAGGCTACAACAAGGACTACCATGGACACACGGGTGACAAGCATAAAAGGGTTCATCCGGCTAAGGATCCATGGCTTAGGCGTTGACGTCAGCTTAGGGTTCCAAGAGTTTGTGGAATAGCTTCCGGTGAACCTCGCCGTTGCCACACACAGCGAGAGATGAATGGCTTGCCATGGTGCGTGCCTCCACTCAGGAGGGTGTAAAGCGGAAGGTTTGGGCTTGGGTCTTCCGAGCTTATTGGTGGGCCTCATGAACCCATCTGCTTTGCTTGCGGAGAAGTAGGTTTACATTGTAGCATCAAAGAAAGGAATCTGATTCAGGTTCTATGGACAAGCATCTCCTTGTAAGGTGCGGGAAAACAGGGACAAAACACCTGTCTAAAATGGGGCTTGCGGAGATGCCGTAAGTGGGCCTGTAAATAAAGCTGATCATGTCTTCCGACGCGACAAGCTTTGAATCCAGGTAAGTCCACGAACATGCATGAAAAGCTAGGAGCGTTCAACTTACCTGCATCTTGACTGATGAGGCGATCAGGCGTTGATGAAATCTCCACCTGAAAATACCCCAAAACTGGGCGCCAGTTTAGAGGCAACATCCCCAAGCCGAGCCAACTCTTCAGACTAGAAAACTAAACAAAGCTTGGAACCCCAGCGACACCTCCAACCCGACGAACCACTGAACCAAACATTACAAAAGCAATACACGTCAGGAAATCAAGGCAAAACAGTCTCTGAATCAAGACAGCTGCACCCAAGGCCGGTGGTTCCTGTAGTTTAGCAAGACCAGGCCGTGAGGCTCTGACAACCAAAGCCCCAATACCAAAGAAGGACACAAGAATTATGCTGAAAAGCAGTCAAAAATGCGCCCACACTTGATCATTCGGGGGCTCTTGGCCACTGGAACCATGCTCCAACGCATATTGAATTTCAGGTCCTGGTTAGTATGACCATACATCCGAAACTAATCATGCTACAGTCAAGTTGCCGTCCGCTCTTGTGTTGTCGTCTGCTTCAGCTGTGGCACGGAGGCATTTTTGATTGCCACCTTCATGCAAAACCCAGTCATGAGAAAAAATGCCTTCGTGAATGCAATACGATTGTCATTGTACTCTTTCTACTGTGCTCCAGTCCTTGTACTCCGCCATAATTGTGGTGTCTGTTATCCTTCCCTGAGAAGTGTTACTGGCATTTGCGCTTCATAGCTTCCTAGCCGCTAGTTGGTTCTAGCAGCTAGCGCACTGGAGGAGAAGGTCCCGTACAACCCACCCCTCCATCCAGAGATGCATGGCAAGGAGCATTGCGGTACTAGTATATTGCAGTGAAGTGACAATAATCCAGCAGGCGGAGGTGGTGGTGGTGGCACTGGCGCTGGCGGTGGTGGGGGCGGCAGCAGGCATGGCGGGCTGGCGGGCGTGGCGGGTGTGGCGGGCTTAGGGCGTTGGGCAAGACGGGCATGACGGGCGTGGCAGTCGTGGTGGGTGCGGCAGG
Source organism: Symbiodinium pilosum (assembly GCA_905231905.1). Classification (NCBI taxonomy): domain Eukaryota; class Dinophyceae; order Suessiales; family Symbiodiniaceae; genus Symbiodinium; species Symbiodinium pilosum. The sequence goes on along the minus strand of CAJNIZ010003868.1, from coordinate 19,297 downwards.
GCTGCTAAACGACTCTGAAATAGTAGAATCTGGAGTTTCTGGTGCTTCCACATCGCTGCTTCCATGGCAGGTTGGCGGTTGTTGTGGCGGGCGTGGTGGCCTGCTGCTGCTGCTGCTGCTGCTGCTGCTGCCGCCGCGTTTTTCTTATCTGAGGACTTGAGCAAGTGCGTGCTCAAATAGTTCAGGGATGTTCAGGGGATTGTCCTGCTGACAGCACGATCACATTGATGATGTTGTTCACTTCATGACCCCAGGTGGCGAGCCTGTGTGTGCAACCCTGTTTCAAAGGGCAGTATCAGGCCACAGCTGTGAGAAGTTCCCATATGAGGCATGCCTCCAAAAAAAATTGCGCGAGTCCTCTTGCAAAGCGCGTGCTTGCAAAGCATATGCCTGCAAAATTGGCATCAGGACAGTGAACATAACCTTGACGGCTGCACCCACAAGAATTTGAAAGATCAATCACATGTATGCTAAACATGTTTGCTCCAAAACGCATTTGGAATCATGCCAGCCATAAGAGTTCCGTCTGATTAGTACGAGTTTGTAAAACTAGGGCACCGTCAGTCTGGCTCCTGCCTGTTTGCTTCAGCTGTTGCGACAGTCAACTACTCGAACCAGAAACCCGACCAGTGGGGAGGAGGAGGGAGGGAGGGAGGGAGGGAGGGAGGAGGAGGAGGAGAAGAGAGCAAGGAAGAGAAGAAGGACAGAGGAGGGAGGCGGAAGAGGGAAGAGGGTCCCAGAGTGATTCTTTAAGCGAGACCGCAGCAATAACTACACCCACAATCCGATGCACTCTCTCTTGTTGACTCAAGAACTCGTTGTTTTGTCCTGGAAGCTTAAACCTTGACCCCTACACTCATAACAGCTGTGCAAATGTCAGAATTGTATCCAGAGCAAATGACTCGGCTGGCCCAAAGCCGAGCAAGTCAGGCCGGAAAGCCTCAGCCTTAGGTGCCTGCCTTCTTGCACACAGGGCTCAAGTCCGTGCTGTTGTGCACGTGCTGTTCCAGAACAGACGATAGGCCTGCAGACCGCAGCAGGGAACCCGTCAACCCATAAGACAAAGTTGGCTGAAGGTAAGTGAAGAACTCGGGGTTCCACATGTTTCAGATAAGGGGAATTGGAATTCGCCACCCAGAGACCATGCGTGGTACCCCGGCTTAGGAACCTGATTGTAAGTTTCCGCATAAGACAAGCTTGATAGGGACAAGGAAGCAAGGCCTGCAATGTGCAGTCAAAGAGCTGACGTTCAATCATGCTTCCTTTGATGCAACTGGCAGATTGAAGCACTAAGCCTCTTGTTGCCGATGATTCTGGCATGCTTAGCTGCAGACAAAGAAGGAACCCTCATATTCTCGGTAGGCCTGGGCTGAGACTGAAGGGTGCCCGGAATTCCCGCGCCCGGAAACCCACGTCTGCGCTGTTGGCGCGTTCGCTTGAAACAAGCTGCCCCTCCAGGCCTTGGCGTGATAACCCACTATGCAAGGACTTCGCAACTGAAACTTCTGCATTCCAGACCCTGCCCCTACCACCTTGACCATTCTGTAACTATTCAAGGAGCAACTCCATAGTTTGATGTAAAGCCTACTCAGCAGTGAAACTTTTTCAAGAACTGAACCCTCAACTCATCTGATCTCCTTTCAAACCCTGAGCTGGAAAGAGACAGTCATCCACCAAGAAACGAGTGATCTCTTTCTTGAGGCCCGCGTCCTCTTCCCGCAGCTTGGCTAGCTCCTGCATGCCAAGACCGGAACGAAGTCAGAACCTCCTAGATCAGATCCTCGGGGCTGTTACACTTCTACAAGTACGTAGAATACTAGAAACTAGAAGAACTGGAAGCAAACCCGAGACAAACATAAGAACAAAGACCAACGAATGAGCAAGAAAAAGACTGATCAAACCAAATCAGCAATGCGCAACAGCAAGAGAGACGAAGCTCAAAATTGAACAAGCCATCAAGGCCGGTACAAATACATAACGGTCTTGGCAGGCCAGGCATCTCTCACTACATGCTAAAAATCAGAACATGAGCCGTGCGGGAAGGCCTGTTTTCTTTCAGCAGAGAAACACACAACTTGGAGGTATGCATCCGCAAGTCCGCATGGCTCCGGTTAGGCAAATCATCCATCAACGAAACAACCAATATGGCATGACCCAGGCCAGCTCTGAACAGTAAACCTGAAAACTTCATCGCATGATGCTTGATTACTCCAAACCCTTCAACCGGCAAGTCAAAGCAAAGGTTGCTGCAGCAATGACATCAGAGGGAGAAAAGAATCCAAGACGAAGACACTCCATTCACACAGCAAGCAAATTGAGCTGGGCTACTTTGGGATCAAGGCTCAGGGATCTTGTTTACGAGGTTCTGGTCTATGCCAAGAAAGTAAGATTTTTAGTTCTGATGGATTCTCAAAGGTTCTTTGGAGAGCTTGGCATGGATCCGAGCGTTGATCTGCAAGGCTAGGGCTTCTGACACTTCCAGTCCTGGAGCCTCCACACCTGAGGTACAGACTTTACGAGCCACAAACTCGCAAGCCCAAATCCTTTCGTGATCGGCAGGCAACAAGCACAAGAAGTCCTTCGTGACGGTCCCCTGAAGCTGTTCCATGGCCTGCAGAAACAAGAAGTTTGCTTTGGATGGACTTTGAATTTGCTAAAAACTTAAGAACACGGCTTTTGGGATTTCAGGGTTGCGGCATTGGGTAGCCTACGCGTTAAGTTGCGCAAAGTGGTGACAAACAGCCATCACTCCCTCCTTCTCTCCCAGCGTGCCCCTGTAGCTGCCGCCCCGAATCTCAAAATCTCAAGCTTCGATGCTGCGTCTCCACGTCAGAACCCATCAAGCTCCAAAAGCGTCGATGACCTGAAGTCCGAATCCCCCAGCTTCACCCTCAGAACCTCAAAATGCTAATCCCGACGGCTGTTAAATCTCTCAGGCAGACTACTGCAAGATTGCCGTAGTAGCTCTCAAGAGGTCCAAGGTCCCTGCAATGAAAGGCAAGATGTAGCATAATTTCCATCATGCACCTAGCGAAACCCTGTTGAATCTCCCTGCGAGGCTTCGCCTGCAAGACGTTCTCCTCCAGCGCTGTCTTCTCGACATGGTCATGGCGGGCTTGGAGTAGAACACGGCCGGTTGCCACCTACGTGGAAGAGGTTCTTGGATGTAGGGCTAAGTCTTGAGTCCAGGGTTATCGTTTTCGATAAGTCCAAAAAACATGGACTTTAGGAGAAGCTCGAACCTGTAACCTCAGCAGCTTTGCAGCTTTCGACCTTATCCAAGGTCTAAAATGGGTCTTGGCTCCAGTGCCTGAAAACCGCGTGGCCACCGTTTTTCTCAGAAAAATTGTGCGGCCTAGACATGTTCCGGAAGCTCCTGCGCACCAGCAATGCTGACCTCTACCCTGATGCCATAGCAGCTGCGCGTGGGCTTGCTGGAGAAGGGCTCTTGACAGACTAAGCCATCATCCAACTTTATCCTCCTTATGCTTAAAACCTAACTCTTCAAACAAGGTAGGCGGCTCAGGAAACGCCAAACCTGTTACCTGACAGAGCCCTTGACCTCTCCGCACTGGTAAGCACTAAGTGTGGAGTGGACCATGCAGCCCGGAACACGCAAGAAAGATTTGCATGATCATTTCCGAGGCGCGATGCCCGGCTCCAACCTAACCTTAAACCCCAAACCTAGCCACTCGCCTCCCAACAGCCTGAATTTCAACTTCCCTTAAAGCGTCTGCATACTTGTCTGAGCTGTTGCTCAACATACGCACTAGTCATACGCTACGTTGAGCCGGAACGGTGCACTTCGGACTCCTGCTCTCGCCCCACAAAAATTAGCCATGCACAGCTCTGCCCAAAAAATTGCGAGTCATGATATAGACACCGTTCGTTCTGATTGGTACATATCCATTGCAAGAATCGAAATGTCACATGCTTCAGCTCGCAAATCCAATTTGAAGAGCTCGGAAGATGCTCGCTAAAAATGCGCACCGCGCGAACGCAAACGTCTGGGCCTTGATCTGAGCCTTGCAATCTGGATTCCGCTTAAAATCCTTAGAAACGGATTCAGCCTCTGCCGCCAAGTCTGCCTCACAATTATTGGCGAAGGTTGCTCCCAGCACCACTGGGACCATCGCCTGCATGTCAAGCGCTCGTTTCAGCAATACTTGTTGCTGTTGTTGCTCTGGCGCCTAGTAAAAACTCTATAAACACCCTTCGACAGTCATGGACAAGCTTACTGTATTGAATCCAAAACAAACATAATGACATAGCCATTACCTTCGCACATGGACGACCACAACAGCAACCCTGAGCACGGCAGTGTTACTTTTGGACGGCGGGTCGGATGTTGGGCCTGGCAAGATGCCGAGGGTTGCTGCAGCAAGGTTAGAAGAACTCAGGGCTTCGCAACATCTCCATGATATAGCATATCGAGGGTGAAGGGTTCGACTGTGTGGACGCGAGGTGGCCCGGTCTTTTCCGCTCAAGACGTGCCAAGCGGGAGCACCAAAGAAATCTGTCGTATGTCCTGAAGAAATCTGAAGAACCTATGCTGACGGCACGTCTTGTACCAAGGCCCACCGAAGGATAAACATTAAGCGCATCTTACGCTTGCCGTACATATGCTTAAACGGTGCCAACTCGGCTGAAGGCGACTCCAGTGATATGCTAGCATTGCATCCAATTTCATGACGTTGGGGCGAGGCAGGACCTCTGCAGACCTCGCGAAAAGGATTTTGGGTCTGCAAAATCCAAGACCCCAATATCCAGGCGCCGTATGCTTAGCAAACAGGATGTTTGCGACATCTGCAATCTACATAATCTGCAGGTGAGCGGCCAAAACAAGTCTAGAAATCTAATTGGAATAAGGAAGCTTCCGCCCGCGAGCTTGCGCGTTCCGCGAGTACTCCGCGAGGACTGTGAGCAGGTTTTCAGATGCTGTGCTTCCGCGGGCTCTTCCGCGGACGTTTTTGTCTAAGGTACTTCCGCGGCGCTTCCACGGAAGGGATTTCTAGTCCCCGGCGTCATCCGCCCAGAGAAAAGAGCTTCCGCAAGAGCTTCCGCAAGCGAAGTGTTTCCGCCAAAGCGTCCGCGAGCTTCTGCTTGCACAGTGGGAACCATTTTCCGGAAGTTGTTGCTGGCCGAGTTTCGAAGTTATTTCCATACCTATAAGTAATTTCCTCAAGCTCCTATATATTTTGCATGCTCCGGTGTTGGGGCAGTCAATGTTCAGCTCTGACAGGAATGCCAACCGGACCTTGCCGCTCGTTACGAACCCTCAGACCCTCACAATAGGTCTCGCGCTCCTTATTCAAAACGTCAAGATAAGTGCCTAAGGGTGCTCTGAGTCCTCGCGCCTAGTTTGGTTTGACCATGTGCCCCTGTTTGCAAAGACAGGTCCCAAGCACACTAGCTGACTGCAAGGAGGTCAAACCAAATCGAGCGTCAGCCTGAACCTAAGAAAAAGATTCCAGTGATTCCTGTCGCCTCCCTAGTGGAACATTAAAGGCCGAACACAACCCACAAAAATGAGCACAGGACCCTGAAGCTGAAGCCGGCCTGGAAAGTGTTAAACTTCATGGCTGTGGCCACAGTTTCAGATGGCCACGGATCGGTAGAAGTGGACTATAAAGTTTGGAGTCGTAGCTCTACTGAGCTCAGACTTGCTGCGGTGGAATGCGATATTATGAGAGTTCAGCACAAACTGCTTGGCTTGCGTTGGGTCTTGTTCCGCTGTGTTGGGGTCTCAGGACCTGCTGGGCTTCGAATTGATCACCTGTTTCACTGTCGAATTCGGCACTTTTCCCATTGCCAAGGGACCACAACACTCAGGCGCAGCGTAGGAAAATGGGCGAAAAAACCATTCAAAGAAGGGTAAAAAAGCCCAACTGTACACACGCGTGGCCGAACGAAAGAAAGCCAAAAAGTGCGATCACTTGGTGAAAGGCATGTCAAAGGCAGGCAAGCAGAACCACAGGATCTGGGTTTCGGGTCAAGGGTCACCTTTTCCGGGCTCTCTTCAGGTTCTGGAACCACAAGGGAACACCGAAACAAACCTGGTCCTCCTATGAACCCGAAACCAGAGTGGTCAGTGATTGGTCTCAACGCTCGTCAGATTTAGAGAGGGAAGAGTGCCGCTGTAAATCACAACGCTCAAAGACTTGCAGCTGGCTGCATCCACTGGGCATGCTTCTATGCACGCCCGTGCTTTAAGTACCTAGCATCTACATTCCTGGAGCCTCACCTCGCCAAATAAATCTTGCCGTTCGAAAGGATGGTTTGTATGCCTGCTACCTTCGCACAAGCTCACTTACGCCCTCTTCAGATACTCAGGATCCTAACTTCAGCACACTATGACATACGAGGCATCTCTTTCCTCTCAATCTCAATTTCCGACTATAAGATACTACAAGAAGGTGCAATGAATTGAATGGCACTTGCTGTGCTTTGATGTAGCCCATCGCATGACATGTCCAGTAAACGTTCGAACCCTACAGAGCGGCCACCATTGCCTCTGCAACCTCTACTTTCATCCGAAGCTCGTTCTTAAGGCAAGAGCCCAAGTCCCGACCATCAGATCCTGTGTATGCAAAATGCAATGTCAAATCCGTTGGGTCTGACGAAAGCAAGCTCATCTTGCATCCGCCGCGTCGGCTTCAGAGGGAGAGTTGCACGCAGAGACGGACATTAATGGTTTTTTTTGAGGTCCCCTCATGGCAACTCCGTGGGTAAGACTGTGTCTCAAAATCCGGTGGTCCCCTATAACTGCCACATGGCTAAGAAGTAGAACCCTTCCTGTTCGAACGCTTCATGACCCCGGCAACGAAGCTTTAGGTTCGTAGACACCCTAAATGGATCCACCAACACTTCGCGTGGGTGGAACCATGCACGCTCCAACACAGAGGAGCAACAGATTTATTGAAATTCCGTAGCCAACGCACAAGGTTGCAGGCTTGCAGGCGTTTGCACAACATGTATAAGAAAAGGGCCATGAACAAACACCGGTCAAATGGCTTTGGCATGCTGCCTCATGCCGGAGCCAAACACAGAAATGAGCGAAAACAGCAAAGAGTAGGTGCCAAGCAAAAAGGCTCCAAAAGAATAGGAGTCGAGGAGCACCCCAATTTGCGCCCCAACAGCTCGACCAAAAGTTAGGGCCAGCATATTCAGAGTGCCAGCCCGATCTTTGAAAATTGGTGCTACAATCTTCGGCGCCAGCGCATATGCATAGTTCCTTGCTTGCAGGGCTTGAGGGTACAAAACGTGCCATTTCAGGAAGCAACACAGGGATGCACTCTTCTACCGAACATTAGGAAAATAATTCGTTCATTACTGATGCCCGGGCGTAGTGCCCGAAGGAATATGTAGAGGCCCCGCACCCGAAGCAATGCATGGATGATTCCTAAAGGATCTTGATTGGTTGGACGCCGAGGGTCTTTACCACAGAGCTCGCGGACAGGAGCAGCAGCAAGCCGCTGAAGGTGAGCGCGATGGCCTGTCTCATTGAGAGCCCCTGTGAGAAACACGTGGTGATAAAGACAAAGCAAAGAAAACCAGATAGAAATTTAGACTTGATGGAAGACGAGAAGCAGAAGATTCACTCTAAGGTCACCAGAATCACTAGAACAAAATCAAACATACAGTACTGTCACCAGCAAGAGGGACTTCTTGCTATGCTCCTGTTGGACGGTGGCAACGGCATCCCAAACACATCCCTTCCTTCTGGACACTTCAATAGATGTCAGCCCACAAAAACTCACCCCTCAAATAACCTGAACGCCACCCTAGAGCGAGCAAGTCGCAGCTGCAGACCACTCTGTGAACTGGAAGGTGAGAAGCGAGCAGCCGGCAGCACAGAGCGTGCTCAACTGCAGGCCCTTCCTACTTGAAGGTCTCATTAGGTGTTCTCACGGATGTGGGGGCGCGTTCCAGATTGTCATGAAACTTTGCAAGGTTGTCAAGTTTTTTTGGTTGGCTGTTGCAGGCTCTCTAGCGCCATTTAGAATTCAGGGCCCAGGATTCGCGGCCTGTGGGGGCAGGTAGCCAGCGATCCCCCCTCCCGTTTTCCTCAAAGCGCAACCCAGAAAAAATACTTATATTTACATACGATCGGATCTATCCCGCAGGTGTAGTTCACTGGCATGAGGCCATCATGTGACCTACAGTCAATATTTCCTACGCAATTTCAGGGACATGGGTTCCTTACTAGGGAATCTATTAAGGAGTATACTAAACCATTAATAAAGGTGTGAATGCTCATGCGGATGACCCATGCGCAAGGATGACACACTTCAGAGAAGTGTACCGAGGTGGCATGCGACTTAACCATAAACTATGCCATCGACATGATGGCTCAAGATCTAGTGCTGAAAAGCCTTGGGATGCAGGCTTTTTGTGAGTTAGGGGTTTTGGAGGGATGGAATCTGATGAGGTGTATTCTGTAGCCCTTTCCCCTAGCCCTCAGCAGACACCTCAGCGGCAACAGCATGCAGACTTGCAACAGCAGGTTATGAGCCCAACCAGCTCCCTGCTGGTTGGAACTCCGCATACACCGCATCCGCAGCAGCCGCGAACACTCAGCAGCATGACCAGCCAGCTGCAACAAAGCATCAATCAAGGCGTTGGCAGCCCTGAAACACTGGCACGGCTTCGAACGGTGACGCAGACCTTGCAGTTCTCTGAAATGGCATTACCTTCTGAGTTGTTGCATCGCCTGACGGAACTGGAGAGGCAAGTGAGTGAGTCGCAGGGCGCAGGAACCTTGCACTTGGTGCGCGATGTTGCTGAACTGGTCACTCAGCGGACTGATCGTCTGAGAGAGGCAGTGGAATACCTTGCTGCTCAAGGAGAAGTCCAAAAGGAACTGCTTTCGAGAGTTCAGACTGCTGCAAGGGTCAATGGGAGCGAGTTCACAAACCTGATGGGTCTTTTGAATCAGTTCGAACAGACTCAGGATGCGAAGTGGGACCAACTTGGAGAAAGGCTGTCGCAGCTTGAGACCAAGTTTGGAACAAAGATGGACGCGTTGGCCGATGAGCTGACTATGTTGAAGACACGTCTCGTTGCACTTGAAGGCATGGCCATGGGTAGCTCAGAGACTGCAGATTTGAGTTACAGACAGATGGTGGCGCAGCTAGAGGAAGTGCAGCGGGGGTGGACAAGCGACCGACAAGGTCTGACAGATCGAGTTCATCAGGCTGAGGACTTGGCACGTCAAGCCACGTACGACTGTCAGCACGTGGACGGTCGTTTAGATGCAATCAGCACAGTCTTGAGGGAGCAGAAGGCCGTCATGACTGGACAGAGAGCTACGCTGGAGGATCTTCGGCGAGAAGTGGAAACATTCAGATTGGTGGATCCACAGAATTTTCCGAAACGTGTCCAGGCGGCACCAGAGCAAGAACGCAAACAACGAACGCAGTACTACATGTTGACACCTGAGCTTGGAGCAGAGCAGTCGCAGGAGCAACATGCGCCAGCAGAGCAACAGCCAACAGAACATCAGCTACCGTCGCATGCTCAGAAGCAGCCTGGGACAGTCGCGGATGATTGGTGGCACCACGATTGGCAAGCGGGGGCAGGAGGACTGGCGGCAGTCTCGGATCAAGGACCGCCAGGGCTGCTCCCGGATTTGCTGCAGAATCCACCTCCGCCGGTGCCGGTGGAAATGCGACGGCAACCTGTGGATGGTGGGATGAGGCCTGCCAGAGACGACATACCACACGCACGGTGGAAGCTTCTAAATGATGTTCCCAAGCTGGGTCCCTTGAAAGGAGAAGCCTGGGAAGTGAACATGACAATTACTACTTGGAAGCGACAGTTTCTTCAGGTCTGTAGAACAGTTCGGGAGGATGTGCACCAGCGGATGGAGGCAGTGTTTTTGGAGGCTGAGCAGAGGCACGAGAGGAGAGTCCAAGGGAGATGAGTCTTGAAGAGCCAGCGTCAGTGGGTAGCGAGCTGTTTGAAATCCAGAACCGCTTAACCATAGCACTGATGAGATCTTTGCCGCAAGATTCGCAAACTCCAGTGCTTGAGGGCGCTGACACAATGGACATCCTTCCCGTTACCTTGCGGGAAAGTCTCCTTGAAGTTCATCGCCCAGGAGGCGAGGAAGAGGTAAGGGCTTTGTTGGCATACATTCGTGGCTTATCTGCCGTGAACACAGCCAGAGATGGTTTGGAGGTCCTGAGACGCTGGAGGCTGGCGAGGACAAGACTTGGCCAACTCAACGTTCCATCCGTTGCACCGAGTGAGGAGGCCAGAGCATTGGGAGCATTGATTAAGTCTCTGGAGAAGAAGTACGCCACTTTGCAAACACGCATGTCGCTGCTGCGTTTGACAGGGAACGTCCAGCGACCAACTGCAGAGGGGATCCAAGCTATGATCAATGCTATCGAGCAGGAGCTCAGGCCTTTTGCAGCTGAAGAGTCTTTGAGAGCGGCCAAGACTGTAGATGCCAGCGGAAGCAGAGCTACAGCAGATCAAACACCACCCCTGAAGGCCAGCAAAGGTCTTTGCCATTTCTGGAACACGCCTGGAGGTTGCACACGCGGTCGTGATTGTCCCTTCGCGCATGAAGGCAAGGGTCGGAATGCACCTGGGACAGGTCGCGGTAGTGGGGGTAAGAGCACTACTAAAGGGGAAGGAAAGACCTCTAAGGGCGAGTTTAAGGGCGAGTCTAAGGGTGGCAAGACTAATGGGAATCCTAAGGGCGGAAAACCTAGCAACCCCAAAGGGCAAGATAAAGGTAAGGATCGACAGCAGAGCCAAGCGTCTGCAGACAAGCATGAAGCAGCGAATCAGGCCACTCCAGCGTCGCCACAGCTTCTTGGTGCAAATCAAGCCGCAGCAAAGTCTAAGGCAGACCCAAAGGCAAGTGCACAGGCCAAGGCTGTAATGTCAATGGCATCTGGAGCCAGAGCTGCAGCAGCGATGGTTACAGAAGGGGCCGCTGCCAACACCATCGCAGGGAATTTTGATCAGCCACCATTGGTTTTGTTAGACTCCGGAGCAAATGAGGTCATCCGTCCCATCACGACTACAATGAACACCAGTCGGATGAAAGAATTGACCCTGCAGGTTGCGAATGGAGATCGCGTGGTAGCCTGGCGTACCAAAGACGGTGAAGTCGCGGTTCCCTCAGGCGCAAACGAGTGGATTCTGCCAATGCGGAGCCTGATCAAGATTGGAGGAGCGGTCAGCTGGACATCTGATGTTCCGGAAGTGTGGGTCCCTGTGAAGTCCGGAGGTCGGCGCAAGGCCAATGTGACAATCAGGAACAACCTGCCATATATGGAGTGGGAGGATTTTAAACATGTGAGAGTCCTGCTTAGCCAAAGGTGGAAGGCCGCAGGGAAACATTGTGTCAGCAGCATCGACAGCTCATCAAGCGCCAAGCAAGAGATTGTGATCCTGACCCCTGATGAATATGTGCATCACGTGTTCCATCAGGAAGAGCATGAGAGCATGGCACATTCAGCAGTTCATGGAAGTGAGATTATCAGTGGAGAGGCTGAGGCTGCGCGAGCTTTGAAGAATCAGGCCTTTGACTTTGATAGCGTGCAGCAGGTAATTGAATCTGCTCAGCTTCGTGGGAATGCCAGTCGGAATAGACTTCGGAAAGAAGTAGTCGTGGACGACGTCATTTCTGATAGCGGAATCTGGCATTTTGGATTGTTTACTCGGGGTCCTTGCCCAGGCATTACTTCGCTTAGCCTCCGAAGACCTCAGCTTACAAAGTATCTTGCAACTGCGCTGCATCACCACTCCCCTGAGAGCACATTTTCAGCGGTGTCGCTATCTGTGAATACGGTTTTGGCACCGCATCAAGACCTGCGAAATGAGGCTGGTACCTTGAACACGGTGCTAGGGATAACTCCCTGCCTGGGAGGGGAGCTCTGGGTTGAAGTGTCTCAGGCTGAGGCTGAGGAACATCCAGAGGACGTGGTGTGGCGCCGAGCGGCGGAGGACAAGCCAAAGAGGCCAGGTCGACTAAAGACCACGGCGCAGGATGTGTGCATCTTTGATCCCAAGCGTTGGCACGGCACTGAAGCCTTTGTTGGCAGTCGAGTGATCTTAGTTGGTTTCAGTCCTGGAGGAACATCAAGGGTTCCAGCGCAACTGGAAGCTGAGCTGGAGCGTTTTGGTTTTCCAACGGGAGGAGACAAGCCGCAGCAAATTCAAGCAAGCAGCGCAGCAACATCAGAACAATCAGCAAACACTGAGCCTACCCTTCCCCATCATTCTAGCTTTCAGGGTTCGGGGTTAAGGGATGAGGAGGCTTGCGATGTGTGTGGTGATGTGGTCAGGTGGGATCAGGAGGGATTTTGTGGAGTTGTTGATGTGCCTGCATCTTGGGAAGTAGATGCGACCGTGCCGAATGTGGGGTCTCATGGTGAACGGCCTTTGGACTTAGAACCCTGCAATGCATTTGAGGAGGAGGCTCAATTACTGCAGAACCTCAGGAAGCGTTGCCATCACGGAGCATATCAGCCCCGATGGCCAGGGTGTGTGAAGGCACGCGGACATAGAAGACCACACAGACGTTTGACTGGTGATGACGTGGCTGCAGGCACACTTTCGGTTGATGTTGCAGGGCCGTACCCAGTTTCTCGTGATGGTTTCAAGTACAGTCTTGTTGCAGTTTTACATTTGGAAGCTTGCAATCTCCCTTATGTTCGACCATTGCGCTCTAAAGCCTCTGCAGAAGTTTGCGCTGGCCTTCGGAATGTGCTGGCTCAGATCTGCTCCTTGACGGCGTCTGTTCCGAGCATCTTTCGTGTTCACAGCGATTCTGGCACAGAATTTACAGCAAAACACACATATGTGAATCACTGGCTGAGGATGGTCTGTACAAAACTGTGGCAGTGCCGTATTCGCATCAAAGCAACGGCCGATGTGAGGCGCACGCGGGGTTATTAAAGACTGAAGCTGCCATTCAACTGCTGCATGCGAAGCTGGGTGTAGCATGGTGGCCGGAAGCCTTGGAGGGAGCTGCGTATTTACGACGACAGCGAATGCTTGGGCTGAAGATTCCTGGGGACAACCCTCAAATGGGCGATGCAGTTGCAATTCAGAGAGAGGTCAGCGAAGCGTTCGTGGAGAAGGCCGAAATTGGAGTTTTCCTTTGCCATGATTCGCAAACTTTGGGTGGAGCCAAGGTGCTTGTGCTACGCAACGGTGTTTTGCGTGCGCAGCGATGTCGACTACCCATTTTGTTGGATCAGCCCCGAGCAAGATGGCGGCAGGTGTTGGAACCCAACGGCAGCCGTGACATATGGGTCTCAACGACTGGGCAAGTGTTGTGGGAGCCTCCGCAAACTGGAGACATGCTAACTCTTGAAGAAAGAACAGGAGAAATAGGAGGCCCCACTGAGGATGAAATCACTCGAATCATCCGACAGCGTGCTCAAGAGAAATCAGGCGCGGATGAGCAGGCAGTCTTCAATCTTTTCAACCATGGTATTCTATGGAAGAAGCTTGAAGAAGAACCGGCAGTAGCTTTGCATGCACTGGGTAGCTTGCCAAAGCAAGACAAAGATGCATCTTCTCTGAAATGTAAGGGTGACAAGGCTCGTGATCGGTACTTCGTTCTGGCCTATGACATAGAGCAAGCCATGAACATGCATGAGCAGTCACTTGCAAATCAGGCAGCGTTGGAAGTTTCTGAGTCTGTGCCACAGTCAATCTTGACGGATTCCAGAACTTCTCCGGAAGAGTTGCACAAGTGGTTGACGGAGGGTGTTGGCACAGAGCTCGACAATCTGGCACAAAAAGAGGTGTATGATGAAGTGGAACGAGACCAACTGCCAGCGGGCGTCAAAGCTATCCCAACAAAGCTCGTCCTTACAAGGAAGCCAGACGACAAGCCACAAGAGGACGTGGAAGCAGAGACATCTGCTACCACTGCTGCGTTGAAGGGTTGGCGTGCTAAGGCAAGGCTGGTTGCGTGCGGGAACTGGGAACAGGGAACGTCGCCGCATGCTCCGGAAAACCAATCCTTGAACCCAGGATCTGAGGCCATCCGGATTGGAGCAAGCCTGTTAGCTCGTAACGAGCATTTTGGATGTGTCAGCGGCATTCCTGAATGCCAAGATCCATGGCGAGGACGTGTATGTTTCTCCTCCGCCAGTCCTGGTGAAGCGTGGAATTGTCAGTGGATCAGTTTGGTGGCGTTTACGTAGAGCACTGTACGGACTGAGGAGAAGTCCTAAACTATGGGAGCGTGACAGAGATGCCGAGGTTGAGACGAAGATGATAGCCGGACCAGAGGGCCAACGCCTGAAGCTGGTAAGGCTAGAGCCAGGGGTATGGAAAGTGGTCCCCGAGGACGACGAAGCTCATGAACCCCTGGGCCTAGTGGTCTTGTATGTGGACGACGGACTCCTGTTTGGACCTCCTGCCCTCACAGCAGCAATTGCCAAGGCGCTCATGGAGTCATGGACACTGAAGGTCCAAGGAATGCTGGAGTGCCAAGACTTCAAAGATCAGGATGTCTACACATTTGAGGGTGTCGAGATCCCCGTTCGACAAGAGCTGACCTTCCTAGGTTGCAAGCTGAGACGTTGTGGGGCAAGTGTGTTCATTCATCAAACGCATTGGCTAGAGGCTGAGCTTTTGCAACGAGGTTTCTTGCACTTGAAACCCAGTGGGTCACTGCCGGAAGTTCCTGAGGGCACCATTTTGCCAGCGGAACACACTCCCCAGTATAAGGATGATTTAAAGACAGCTCAAGGACACATCGGGTCTTTGATGTGGCTGGCACTAAAGACGAGGCCAGACGTTGCAGCAGTGACAGGATCCATTGCTTGCATTGCGACATTGAACCCGATTCTTGCAACAAAGTTGGCGATCGGAGTGTGGCGCTATTTGTTGCATACCAAAGACTTTGGACTGTTTTACGAGGCAACGAGGAATGGCATGCGTGATCCATTGAGTGCTTTCGGAGATGCTTCACTAGGTGTTGGTGCAAGTCGCAGCCGTACTGGTGCATTGGTAACATGGGGAACACATGTCCTTTCGTGGAAGTCAGCAAGACAAAGCATAACCGCTTGGAGCGCTTTTGAAGCGGAAGTGGATGCAGGGGCTTGTGCGCTTGAAATTGGCTTTCGGATCCGAGGAACTCTTGAAGCCCTGACTGGCGCACGGCCTGAAACAACCCTTTTTGGAGATAACGCGGCATGTTTGGCAAATCTCTTGAAGAGCCACCATGATCATCAAGCTACTCGCACTCGCCATTTTGGTTTGCGGTGTAGTTGGATCCGTGACCAGGCATCTTCACAAGATGTAGCGATCAAGTACATGAGCGGAACAGATATCCCAGCAGACCCTTTGACGAAGGTCTTGGGCCGGAAAGCATTAGAGCAAGGGCGTACGAAGCTACGCGTCATGACATCTCCTGCGTAAGTTGCTGGAGCTGCTGTGCATTCCTTGTGCCACTCAGTTTTCAGCTCCGTTCAGCTCTTTGCTCATTCATTGTGGTCCGTAGGTGCGGGATGAATTCGGGTTGCGTGTGGACAGCCCACAGGTTAGTACTGCGCAAAAAACTTTGAGGCGCGCATGGGGTCGAGTCCAGCATTGCATAGTTTTGATGTTCGCTCCTGGCCAGAAGCGACCAAGGAGGAGTGTGAATGCTCATGCGGATGACCCATGCGCAAGGATGACACACTTCAGAGAAGTGTACCGAGGTGGCATGCGACTTAACCATAAACTATGCCATCGACATGATGGCTCAAGATCTAGTGCTGAAAAGCCCTGGGATGCAGGCTTTTTGTGAGTTAGGGGTTTTGGAGGGATGGAATCTGATGAGGTGTATTCTGTAGCCCTTTCCCCTAGCCCTCAGCAGACACCTCAGCGGCAACAGCATGCAGACTTGCAACAGCAAAAGGCTAATGTTGACAGTGGCTCATGACCATGACTGCGCAAGTTCATTCGGCTGAGGAAGCTACATTCTCACGTACTACAGTATCTGCAAATATGACCCAACGGTTCTTACGGCACTTGCTCATACTGGCCAGTTTTGCGCTCATAAGCAAGGCCTGACTGCAGTGACTTTCACGCATGGTTTTCCTCTGCGTGTTTGGTTTTTACCTCCAAACGATGACCCAAATTTCTGCACTCGTTGCTGCAGGTGGGATTCGCGTGCTCCCGCATCCGGAGAAGAGCTACAAGTCTAAATGTCAACTACAACTTTATAGGGGAAATTTCAGACGATAGCCTTTCTTAGAGGAAAGCATGTGAGGACATCCAGATATCAGGGAACCAGTTTTTGGTAAACTCCCATATGAGGCGGCCCTGAGGAATCTACGTGTGTACCACAACCGCTGAACGTCACAAACCATTCTGCTGTAAACATGGAACCCTCATTTCAAGAGGTGCGCTCCTGTCTTCCACGAGTTTCGAAAGGCGGCTGCTCACCAGGGACAGCAGGCATACGACGAACATTAGGCCTGCAAGGACCTTACTTTGTGGCTCATAGGTCGAAAGGTGCTGAGACAAGCAAGGTATTTGGCGGCTCAGCGGCCAAAGCGGTGTCGGGCACGCTCCAGCCCCAGGTATGCTGTGCAAGCTTCACGAAGTAGACAATGCCAACTGAGTTCGTCATTGTGCTTGTAAAGCCTGGCGGGGTGTGCATCAACCACTTGAACAGAACTCCTCATCTTTACGAAGCTTCACAATAACTCCACCATCCCTGTTTCAGGAATTCAGAGTGTAAATGTTCGGCCGCAAAAACCGGGAAAGCCCTTACTTTGCCAAGCAGCCTGCCGTCATGCATAAGAAGAAGCCAGTTGTCCACATCGACTCACCGGACGCTTTTTGGGACTCAGCACTTGTCTCAGCTAGCTTTGGCCTCAGTCACAGTTTGGACAACGCGTACAAAAACACAAGCACTCCCAGTTCCTGAAGCCTGCTGCGCCAATTGATGTGATGCCTTGTCTTGTTTTAGAAGACGAAGTGAACAATCGAAGAAGAAATCATCAATGGATCCACCGCCATTTGCAATCGTTCGTGTGCCTCATGTTTTGCAAGCTGCCCAGCGGACCGAGTGACGAGTCTGGATTCTCAAAGAAGAAAACGACCTTCAGCAGGAAGAGGTAGTAGACCAGAGCCATGAACCAGCCTGAAGATAAGTTCGGGCCATCACAGAACTTGGACTTCGGTCAAGCAACATTTGACGTTTCCGCAGGGGAGTTTGGGTCAGGCTTGCAGTGGTCCAATGCATCTTTCTGCGGGCTTTTCATGGTCATGTTGGTTGCTACCCTGCTCGCACAAACAATTCCATGATGAGACCCAGAAGCCTGGAATGGTGTCCGAGTCCACTACCAAATTTTCGATCCTCAGCTCCTTGACGAAGGTCCTGGGTTCCAAGCTGCAATAGTAACAATGACTGACGGCTGAAGGTGCACCTAAACAAAACAGCACCTAGAAAACGGATGCCCGCGAACATGCTTCCAGAAAGCCACGTGTCCCAAAGCTCTGGTCAGCCAAACTATCTATCTGCAAGTATTGCCATGTAAGGATCAAAGCTACCCAAGCCAGCTGCAAGTTGAAATTTGTATTCGTCTCAGAACCCCATGAATTCGCTTGGCATCTTGCATGGTTCGTCAAACACAGACACAGACACACACAATCAATTGAAGGGAATCGCTAGCTCGTCGCAACACGCTGAGCGTCGAGAACACCCCTTCTAAACAGGTTGGCCAAGAGACTCTCAAGAAATTCGCGGCTTGAGTTTTCAAGAGCCTAAACCCCAATAAGGGCCCGGGGCCAATACTGCTAAGAGCTACTCCCAAACCAGAGCCCTGACTTGGGCCCAGGGTCTCCAGCAGCGCAGACAAAAGCGGCGCCGCTGTCAAAGCGAAGGTCGCGACGGCGGAGAAAACAAACATGATCTGCAGATGTTCCGCCAGGCTTCTGTAGTTCGGGGGTTTGCGGCTTTAAGGTTCTGCCCGCAAGGTCTAGATCTCGCCTCACTCTTTGCAGTATTGCAGCTGTTTGGTAGCATCCAATTGCTTTCAATATCGGGCTAACTTCTGGCACATGTGGCCTTTTGGGATCTCGCTCCGACATGATGCGTGGCCAGGGACATTCTCAGAGTGTGTAAAGCTGCTATGGATCAAGGTGGTTGCAAGCTCTGGGCTGTTTATGAGGCAAAGCATGGAGATGTAGAGCAGCTGTTCATAGAAAACGGTAGCTCACGTTAAGGTTGGAAAACTGCTTCATACACAGCATCTGAACTGCTGCAGACCTTCGTCCTCTTCTTGACGCCCACGGCTTTCGCGATGTAGATTGGCCCGCCGAGCTGGCACTGGCAAATCCCGATGAGGGTGCGCGCTATGAGAATGGCAAACTTGGAGCGCATGAGTCCGGCCAAGGCATAGACGATGTTTCCCAGGATGCTGCCTGGAAATGTCCGAATTGCTCGACCCTGAATGGAAACTGGTCGTGAAACCCCGAATAGAAGCTAGCAAGCTAGCTAAACTCCGGTCGCTTTAATCTTGGCCCATCGCGGCCTGAGGCCATGAGGATCAGCAAGGTCTTCACAGACGCCCCTGACTGAAGCATCCAGTAATTTAATGGGATTCCAATTAGACCCTGGAAGAGCGGCGTGAGGGCAATGACAAGCCCACTGAATGCCTTGCAGGGTCATTCTTGATCTCGCATGCAAGGCGTTTCGGAGTTTCGGCACTCAAGCAATTCACACGTTCAGCTTTGGAGTCTACAGCTGAACCATCAGCCAATGGTAACTGACTTCAAGCCTCGTCTGCACCGAGCGTTTGGGCATACCGGTCTGCGGTTGAGACCACGATGTCCAAGTTCAGGACTAGCAGGAATCCAGAGTAGATTGCCTGGGAGCGGATGCAGGGAATTTGTGTGACGTGTCCTTGTCCTGTCAATCTCCCCTAGATTGCCGAGCACCCAGCAGCCAAATTGTGCGTGAGGCAAAATGCTAAAGCTGTCCCTACAATACAGCTGCCAAGCTGTAAAGCCAGAACATCAAGCGGAAAAGATCCCTCTGTTGCTGGCTATTGCTAGCGATCCGAAGTTTGCGGGCAGAAATCCAAACACCTAAATCCGCTCAACCAGATAGGAGCCATGAACCCGAATGCAGACACGTGACACGTACATGCACTGATGATGACACCCCATGGGCGAAACCACTTAGGAGACGTCGGTCCGGGGTCATCCCTTTCTCCTCTTTCTCCTCCTCTCTCTTTTCTCCTCTCTCTTCTCTCTCCTCTCTTCTCTCTCCTCTCTTCTCTCTCCTATCTCTTCTTTCCTCTCTCTTCTCTCCTCT
>CAJNIZ010003867.1:0-20000 GCA_905231905.1 Symbiodinium pilosum | reverse complement strand
CAAGCTAGCGAATTTTCGTTGCTACGGTACACTTAGTTCGTGCCAAAGCCAAGATAGATATTGCCTCGGAGCTTCGCGGTCTGAACGATCATGGTGCAAGCCCTGCTCAAGCAGAGACCTTGATTAGGCTGCGTGCCTGAGCACTGCTATTTTCCACAGCTTGGTGATTTTGCAGAAGGCGGGAGGGGATCCAGCACAAGTAAGAATGCTCAGCAGGAAAAGCAACATGGATGGTGACATGCTTCATATTACCCGACACACTCTTGCCATGTCATGATACGGGAAAGGGAGCAGATTCAGACCTGACACATCGACCGAGCTTGGTGTTCCCATTTGCCGCAGCACCGTTATGGCAACCACTCACCCTGAACTCCACTCTACCGCAAGACCTGACCGGGGTGACTCACCATCAACAGATTTAGGCAGCGCATGCAGAACTCTTCAGCAGGTCGTGTATCCAGTCCGGGAACACCAAGCTTGCTTTTTTGTAGGTACGGGCCGTGTCTGCTGGTGAGAAGTTGGATGTTCCGCCAACCGCTGCTTTGTTGCAGATCAGCAGAGGATGAACCAGGCAACCATACAGCGCTGCGAGCTGCGTCAGATTCTTGAGATTAGATTTGGCTGAACGTCCGGCCTTGACTCTGTTTCCTGCTTGGGCTTTCTCGTCAGCCACAACATGCTGTGACTCAGGGGGCTGCTATTGCTATCAGTATATCTCCGTGTGTTGTGGCCGCTTTTGCTTCGGCAGAGGCTGCTGGTGCCTATGGCAATGCTGTCCATCATTCATTGAAGCAACCGTTTACTAGGTTTGTAGTTTGAGACTGCTTAGAACATGTTTGCTTATTTGCAGGGTCTGAAGGGTCCTCAGCCCCAAGACATATAGGGAAGCTTGAACCAGCTATTCTTAAAAGTTTTCTTGTTCACGTCCAGGCAAAGAAGTGAGGATTTGTTGAGGAAATAGTTACAATTCACTTGCTTCCAATGCGCTTCCAACCCGACGTATATGATCCACAAACCTCCAAGCACATGTGGGGAGGATTCCCCCATCAACCTCTTCTAAAATTGCAGCTGTTGGGCACGTACTGGGGGACATTGCATAGATAAGTTTAAGTGGCAACGCGAAGCCGAGGAGCTCACCAGACAGGTTGATGCATGGATTGATGTTGGTAAAGGTTGGGTGCGTTGGGGAGCGGGTTACTAATGGGGATACTGGGGTCATTGAAACTTGTGGGAGCCCAAGTATGCTCCCAGGTTATTCACCTGCCTCTGGCTATTGGCTTCGCGGCCTTCGCTCTGTCGCAGCATTGATCAGGACGTGTGCGTATATATTCTTGCAGGGCTTCGGGTTTCCCTCATTAGGGTCCCTAGAGTAGGGTTATACTATATGGTAGTTTCCCAAAATAGGACCCCAATGTAGACCCCGATATACTACAGTCCTCAGTATTGGGACCCCCACTAAGGTACCCCTATTTGGTAAATCCTCATATTGGGGCCTATATTAAAGGCTAAGAGGCTTTAGGGTTTGTTGACGTTCAGGATGGGCCGGGCCTCGGCTTTAAGGGCTGCACATAGCCTCAAATCACAGGATTCAAAGTGATACGTTAGGAGGACCCCCCACCTTGTAATAGTGATTATAAGGGATAATAAGGATTATATTAGGGTCCTACTATATTCCTATTATACCACTATTAGGTTGGGGGGGTCCTCCTAAGTGATGCGCTTGTTTGGTTCTAGCCCCATATATGGTCGTGGGTGCAAGCTGTCCAACACAATCATTTCGGTATAAAGGGGGGAAACCTAGGTCCTTGAGAAAAAACCTTTGAATACAAGCTAAAACATGAAGTTTTAAACTTTTTTCTGGTCATACAACCGCACGCGTGGCAAAAAAAACATTTGTAAACATCCACTGCTCCCTCAGGTGCCCGCGGTTTGGTGTAGGCATCTGCAACTTGAGACAACCATGAGAAACAGGGATTCTTGATTGCCATGACGCCCAAGCGGAAAACGAAGAGAAAGCAACTAGGCTCCACGGATTTCGCATCAGATGTTCTTTGTAAGACACTGCATGACTTTTTTGCGCATTTTCCACCCAATAAGATCCAATTAGTTGAGGGCGGATATTGCCCAGGAATGCACGCTCCTCAAACAATTCCAGCAGCACAGACAAGATCAAAGGCTTTGTCGCGGTTCCCGTATAAACCAGACAAGCTCATGCTTTGCGGTGGCTCGTGAAGGCCCGCAGTACCCCTTGAACAGGCAGCGCGGCAGCGCGCCGAGCGGCGATGACGGAATGGAAGCCTGGGAAGAAAGGGCGTGCAGATAGTTTATTTGTGCTTGCCGCTATAGACAGACCAAAAACCATCGAAAAAGAAGAAAGGTAGGCTGAGTGGGTAATTGCAACTTGGTGTTTGGGCTGTGTGTCAACCTTCCCGCATTTTTTGTTTCGAAGCCTCACTCAGAAACAGCAGCAGCATGTGGCTGGTAGTATCTTACAGCAGAAGTCTGACCATCCAAACAACTGAGGCTCTAAGGCCATGACACTCCCATCTACACATCATGAAAGAATGCACCCCACATCTCTTCCCGAAGTCACATCTATTGTCCCAAGTCTAGTTGAAGATGTGGTGGACATAGCGCCATGGAAAGGGATGAGGCGCAAGTGTGCTTTAAAGTGGCATTTACATGGCTGCTTTGTCTGTGGACCGTCAGCTGGTTAGAGGCATGCCAATTGCATGCAAGCATGTTTGATAGCAGTCGAAAATGCCCAGTTGGACTCTTGATCTACTTTAAGCGGACCCTCTGCCCTGCAATAGTGGCTATAGGCTATAGGGGATAATAAGGAACATATTAGGCTCCGCTTACATTCCCATTATACCACTATTACAGAGTGTGGCGGTCCTCCTAAGATCTCCCATCCTATCCCAGTTCTCATTCAAACCAAATGACTCCGGATGCTCATTTGCTTCAATTTGCTTGTCCATGTGCTTGTCTCAAATCCTTTCTCCCTACATAAACCCTTATAACTCATATCCTTATCACCCCTTCAAGGGACCTTGGGTCTCCATTTCATTTTCCATGTTCTAGCTGGTTCTCCATTATTGGGGTGAAATCCCTGTACCATTTAATCGCTACACATCCCCATTTGCCCTAATACAATATCCCAAGATGGAACCCCAAGCCCTACCTAGACCCTATTCATGCCTATATATTCTGCCACTGCTGTGGAAATGGGTGTGATAGGGAATCGGCCGCTGCAAGGCAGTAAAGCTGTTGCCATATTCTATACCCGAAGCCCTGAACCCTAAACCAAGATCCACCGGAAAATTGTTATTCAGGCCTTAGGGTGGGCAGTTTATATTGGGTCCCTTTAAAGGGGTGACGTGTAGGATATGCCGGAAAGGGAAGATAGTAGTAGGGGATTGGAAACGAAAGGGAAGCTACTACAGTATTTGAGGGGTTTCCCAAATCTGGTGTAGTTTTTTGGGAGTTACCATATAAGGATTATAGTATTTAGGGAGTCTGTATGAGGCTCCCCGTATTCAAACCCTAAACCGATCTAAACCCTAAACCAACAAAGCGCAGTATTCGGGGTTTAGGGTGTTGTGCTAGCATCTTTGCTGCAGAAGGAAACGCCTGCAGCTTTCGGCTCCTGGCGATTCCTCCCCAAGAGTAAGCTAACAAGAATAATATCAGCAACATAAAAATGATCATAGCAATCGTCGGAATAGTAGTCAAAGAAATACCAATAAAAAGAACAATAATACGAGCAATGATACTAGTAATAGTACTACTAATGATAGTAGCGTCTGTTGCTTGGTGTTGGCGAGTGCAGGCTGAAGCTGAAATGGAGGCGGCGCTGCAGGCGCGAGCTTCACCAACATGAAACTTGCAAAGGGGAAGCTACTTACTGGTGGCTAGTAGGTTATAAGGTATATGATCCCCATATAATCCCAAAATAGTAGATTCTTAGATTCCCCCAATAAGGTTAAACTAGGGACTAATTAGTCCAATCCGCTTGTGTTAATGGACCTCTTCCGAGCGGCCGCTGCATGAGAGGCCCAGATCCGAACCCTGGAGCAAGCAGAGCTGTCTCAAATGAGACAAGGCCTATCCTGTCTAGGGTTTAGGGCCGCAGCCTATGCGAAGAGAAGCTAGTGTCAGATTTGGTCCACTGGAGACAATGGGTAGCTGCAGTGCTAGTAGCCACGAGAAGCTGCGTTTTCTGTTCTTCTTGGGAATGGCCCTTATCACACACGGAAGCCACAATTGAGCCCCACTCTTGTCAGATCCAAGGTAGCAGGCGCAAAGCTTACACACATACCATATTTTGTCCACATTCGCATCCAGAAATGAAAGCATAAATCTGAAATCTCTTTATTGGTGAGAGTTCCAGATGCGTTGAGCGCGAAATCCTCTAGACAAAAGGCTCCTTCCAATGAGCAGGACAGGGACTCCTAAATTTGAGGCGATCTACCCAAGCATCGGCTGCTCCCTGGGCAATCCCTTGAAGAACTCTTGCAAAATGCCGATGCAACGGTTACAGGATCCTTGTATCCTTCAACTTCAGCGTGTAATGCCTTGGAATTGACTCCAAAAAAGCGGCCCAAATCCAAGTCCCGGTCTAGGGGCGGTGCTTCAACGGCGGCTTGAAGAGGCCCAGAAGCAGCTTGGTGGCACTTCCCTCATGCAG
Source organism: Symbiodinium pilosum (assembly GCA_905231905.1). NCBI lineage: Eukaryota > Dinophyceae > Suessiales > Symbiodiniaceae > Symbiodinium > Symbiodinium pilosum. The sequence goes on along the minus strand of CAJNIZ010003867.1, from coordinate 15,310 downwards.
GTGCTATAGGAGAGATTATGACAAGAAGATGAATCTCTAGTCAATTTAGTCTGAATGTAAAGGAAAAAAGGCTTCGAAGCCCGCCTGGTAGCAGCCAGAGTTTCACGTGACTAGGCAAGATGGGCAATTCTTTCCAAAATGCTTCCAATGAGGTTTCAAAAGGTTGGTAGCTGGATCTGCCGTGTTGGTTCACAGCTTCACCATTTTCATGAAGCGGTGTTGTTCGCGTGCGCCTATAGTTTCTTCACACTTCCGTTGGGCTTGACAAAGTAGCTGCAGAGGCTAGATTTCGTAAAGTCACATCAGGTCCAAAGGTGTAATGATTGTTCGAGATGCCACTTATCACCATTGCACGTTCATTGCTACAACGGCACAGCGACCATGTACCCCTCTCCAAGCCCGAGCCCCTGAACCCCCTAAACCCAGAGCCATTGTAGCTTTGGGGGCAATGTCTGTCGTGCTGGGAGGGAATGCTGCGTCCTCTCTGTGGCCAGTACCACTTCACCGGCGCACTGCCAAGTGCCATGATGTTCCATGCAATTAGCAAAAACCTCTAAACCCCCAACCATCAACATCAAACTCTAAACCCCAAACTCTAAACCAAACCCTGCGTTATGCGCACGCTGTAAATCCTCAGCCCCATGACCCCAGAAGTGGAGATCCATCCCCTGAACAGGGGTAGGTTTGAACATGTTATCTACTTAGTTTCTCTCACTATAGTCGCTAAAAGGCATATAACATTGTATGTACTATAATATGCTCTTATATAGTATACTGTAAAATTATATGTTATATATGGCCCCCAAACCTACCCTCGTGAAGACTTTGCTACAGGCAGCTCCGGGAGCTTACGGAGGGCGCGGAGGCCGCAAAGTGGGAGGTTTTCAAGAGGGCACGATTTAGGGTTTAGGGTAGAACTACCGTGCGAGAGAGAGAGGGTAGAACTGCCCAATATTACTGGGTTGCTGATGGGTATATATATATATAGTAGATAATAAGGTTTCCCCAATATAGTAACTTAAATTAAGTTCCTTAACATCAACCAATATTAATAATGGCATTAGTAGTACCAATAGTAAGAGTAGTAATAATAGTTACAATAGTAATAATAGCAATAGTAATCCTAACCATCGTTCGCTCTCAAATTTTGCCAGCATATTATCTTGCGCAAATATGTACTGTTTGCGGGCTCGGGGGGCTTGATTGTTTATAGGGAAGATATTGTGCAACAGGTGTATAATCCCAGTTTCCAGTTCATGTGCCACTTGATTCTCCATCTTTTTGGGAAGCTGTTGGGGCAAAGGTATTGCCGTAGGGGTCCACTTTAGGTTCTAGAATCTAGAACTGCGCCAACAAGGATGCCTTCTGGTGCTGGTGACTGCAGATGTCTACAGCATCCGCCTGCTCATGTTTTGTAAGGATGCGTTCTTAATAGTCTTAGGGGATCATGAAGGTAAACTCCCCCCAATTCCAACTTCAGGGGATCATTCTGCTTCCCGTGCCATGCTAGCATATGCATAGGATATTGATGGGAATGCCGATACAGAGGAAGCTGGAAATATTGTGGACATGGCCAGTTTGGTATGAAGAGCTTCGATCCGAGAAGTCTGGCTTTTGGAATTCAACTTTGGCAGGAGTTGCGCTGTTGGGCAGCACAGTGCTTCGACAGAAGCAATGTGTGAAGGGATTCAGAAAGCTTACCTTGAAGCTGGTCAAATACCTCGAAAGCACGCCATTCTGCGATGGAAGTTTATCAAAAAGATCCTGCATTTTGAGGGCCCGAAACTCCCCCGCCTTTGGCTGGGCAGTTGGAGGAAGGAGCGAGGATGGTGTATCCCTAGAACCCTATTCCCAAGTTGAAGGCGCATCCTATTTTGAGAACACCCCCATGACTATTACATGGGCCTGAATAACTGCCAATATCATACTGAGGTCACAGACAACCTAAGGCAACAACATTGGTAATTGTTCAGGCTACTACTTTCCTAATCTGTATAATCCCGAACAAAATTCCATGGAATCACTATCCCTAACGCCTCAACCCTAATGCCTAAACCCTGAACCAGGATCGCGCCTGCCGCACAGGCTTTTCGTGCAGTCGAAAAGAGGCGCTGCAAAAAAAACTCTAAACTAAAAACCTAAACCCTATTGTAGTTTCCATTGTCTTTTCCATTATCCCAATATATAGCCTCCAAAACCCCTTCTTTTAGGCTTCTACATTACTCCGTGAGTTCAGGCGCAGCGACAGGCCCAGGCAGCGCAGCTTGAGGCCAAAGAAGCCGAGGCTAGCCAGCTTCGAGGGCTCCGAGGGGCTTAGGGGTTTAGGGCTCCCGGGGTTTAGGGCTTAGAGGGTTTAAGGGTTTTTGGGGGTTTGGGGTTTTTAGGGGGTTTGGGGCTTAGGGTTTATGGGGTTTAGGGGTTTTAGGGCTGAAGGATTAGGGGGTTTCCCGGGGTAAAATAGGGGTATACGGGGACATATAGGGTTTAGGGTTTCCCAAAGTTAGGGGTACCTACTATAATGGAGAAGCAGATGGAAAAGAAAATGGAACATGAACTGGAAATTGGGATTAGAAAGGGGATGATGGGGTTTAGGGGGGTTAAGGCTGGAGGCTGGTTGCAAAAGGATTTTGGGGGCTTGGGTTTCGGTTTACTTCGGCGTTTAGGGCTTGTGGGTTTGGGATTTGGGATTTGGGGTTTCGGTTTTGTTGGGTTTGGGGGTGCGTATGTTGGGGTTTATGGAGTTTCGCGCTTTTCCAGAAAAGGGGAGTCGAACGGCAATGCCGTGGAAGCTGTCATGGTATAAGGGCTACTTCACTGAGCTAAAACAAATTCGAAGCCCCCATACTTAATATTCCACCATTGTCTAGTAGGCCAATATCTATTTTTCATGATTGCGAAGGTGGTTGCAGGGTCAACATTAGGGATCCTTATACTGTTGGGATATTCTGGGTGCCATTGTGTCATTGCAATGAGGACCCTTTCTTCCTTTTAGGGGAACAGGCGTTTTCTTGGTTTTGTGCAAATGCCGTAGCTTGCCAGGGTAGCAGGGGCAGGGCGTACTCTTGGCGTTCAGGGTCAGGGCTTCGAGTCTTAGAGGTTTGAGGCTTGTTACTTCGGAAGCTTGAGTCTTGATGTATATATTATATTATATTATATATATTATATATATTATATATATATATTATATGCTTAGAACCTGCTGCCTGCAGAGTCCGTGTACAAACACCATATAATCCCAATATATTCCTTACTTTGAGTTACGGGCATTCATCAAGCCAACCACGCGGTGTTTGGCCAAAACACATCGCAAGCTGCAAGCCTCAGGGTTTAGGGTATTTGAACCATGCTGCTACTCCAGTATCCGAATCAACATCACATGATGCAACGCCCGCTCCGCCCATGCTACAAATTGCATCACATTGCGCCAGGTACTTGGACAGATTCATGTTTCCTTTCTTAGGAACATGTGGCTTCAGAATGAGTCTGCGCACAGCACCAACTAAGCCATCTGGAAAAGGCGTGGCATTGGGGATGGCAAGGCAGGTACATGGGGGGCCTAGAACAGCGTAAAGAGACGGCAAGAACATTCATCGAGGGCTCACGATTTGTGTGTTTCCGGTCGATGCGGAGAAGCACAGCAATGGCTGGTGCTTTGGATACCTCAACGGATCCGTCCACAGAACGCACAATTTCAAGATCTCAGATGTGCCAGCAGCAAGAAACAAATCTGCTGGCAACGCTTCCCTCGCGCAGTGGCCCATCCGTCTAGGGTGTCCGAATGCCCCAGCCCAAGCTCGTCAGAAGGCGATGCCAACGTCAAGCGCATTTTGATCCTGACCTGCAAAAACAGACCCAACCATCAGAATGATCCCTGTAATCATATTCCCTGGACGGGCCCCGAGAATCCTCCCTGCCATCCCCATACCTATTGAAGCAAACCTGAACATCCCAGCGAAGGCCAGGCACAGCTTGGAGCGCGAACTTCAGTCAAAGTCAGGCTCCCAGATTTTCACCTCTGTTATCATCATCATCATCATCATCACCGTCATCATCGCCGCGATGCGTGCTGGTTTGGGTCGTGCGATTTTTTGGCCTTTGTCTGGTTCGAGAGGCAGGCCCAAATCTTGGAAGTTATTGAGAAAGGCTAGAGGCCTGAGCAAACTTGCCAGCAGAGATGACTGCGCTGTTGATCTGTCTAGAAGTGTCACGCCTCCAAAACCTTGTCCTCAGACTGACAGGTCTGGATGAGTGTTATTGGAACCTGAGAGCTCGCTGTTGCCCCTCAACCTTTCGGCATTGCAAGTTTGCAAGGCTTGAGGCATTGCTCCGCCGTGAGAAGGAGGCCCTGCGACTCTGAAAGGTTTGTGAGGTGTGGGTATCAGTTGAAGCTCACTCAGGTGGGGCTAACTTTGAGAGACGTGCATATATGTTTTTCTACAGTTGACAAAGTGCATGCTATTGCCACCAGCCTGGTGGCCACCACGGCTGCTGCTGTTGCTGGTAGTACTTCTGGCGCAGCAGACAAAGAAGTAGTAGACTGTCACGGCAGCTGTACTACTGCTACTGCAGCTGCCCTACTTCGTCTACTTCTGCTGGTGGAGGTGCCGCTGCGTGTAGTCGTTGTAGTCGCCGTGTGGCTGCTGCCAGTAGCACTAACGCGACAACTACCACTATCACTACCAGCCTCCTCTTCCGCGTCCTGGCTGTGACCACAGCTGCTCCTAGTGCTCCCCCTCCTTTTCCTCCTCCTGCTCCCACCCCTCCAGCTCCTGTTTCTGCTACTCAGAAAGAAGATTGACGCCTGTTTGGCGAACTTTTTTTCAATATTGTAGTGGTGCAGCGATGTGTTTGGAACCCTCTGCTTATTTCTCATGGGCTCAGTGCGACGACCGCCCTCTTAGTGCAGGGGGTTGAGCTGCACTTTTAGGTAGGCATGCAGCTTCATCTCAATATCAAGCGCTGCATGGCTGCACGTGTCTGGGTGGTGGCTGGGCTGGCTGGCTGGCCACTGCCTGCAGACTTGTCCAGCAAATGCTTTCGCTTATTTGCTCTCGGAGATGAACATCGAAGCCTTGCGCCAGCGATGCGACGAACACACCGACGACGAGTAAGATTGTAATCATTCTTCTGCGTGCTCCATTGACAATGGCGATAAGGGCCAGGACAACTAGTGCCAGTAGACTGCAAACTCCAGTACCTCCAATACCATTAAACAAAAAACAAAAAAATGATCATGTGATGATCTGGCGCCGTTGCAAGACTGGACGCAGTGTAATATTATAGTAAGATGTATTCACAGCAGCTCACAATCTTAGACATCATAGTAGATAATCGTACTCATGCTGCATTAGTACTCGCCGTTTAGTAGGAAATTGGTAGCAGTAGCAGCCGTAGCAGCAGTAGTGGTAGTAGTACTATTACTGCTTACTACTATTGCTGCTACTACTACTATTATTATTACTTGTACTGCTACTACTACTACTACCACTACTACTACTACTACTACCACTACTGCTGCTGCTGCTACTACCATCTACTACTACTACTACTACTACTACGACTACTACTACTACTACTACCACCACCATTACCACTGCGACTGCTGCTACTGCTACTGCTACTAGTGCTCCTGCTACTACTACAACGACGACCACCACGACGCTCGCCTTTTGGTATCCGACGGTGTTTAGCAGGGAAATTTCATTAGCAAATCGATAGCGCCACTGTGACGAGAGCTTGAGTTCGGCAATAGATGTTGTCAAATTTTGTGCCCGCACGAGCAGTTGAGCAGGTTTTTGGGCACGAGACGGCCGGTAGCTAGAGGCCAGAGGCCCCTTAGACTATGAGTGACGACTAGAAATTCAAATCAGAATTGCTCACACCGTTGGACTCATTGGGTGACTCAGAAATTGATTCAGAAGTCCTCAAACCCTTGGACTAGTGGGGTGCGCCTCGGACTATTGGACCTGAAGTCCTAGAAATTGCGAGGTGCAAGACTATAAAATCTGCTGAAGCCACGGAAAAGCTCCTTTTGAATCCTTGCAAAATGACGTGGGTACAATTCTAAAAACGGCAACATGTGCTCAAAACCGCAGTGCTTGAAAGCGGGCACGTGCAGGAAACTACCTCGGCAGATACCAAAGGATGCCCTACCAGTAGTAGTAGCAGTAGTAGTAGTAGTCGTCGTCGTCGTCGTCCTAGTCGTAGTCGTAGTCGTAGTCGTCGTCGTCGCCGTCGCCGTCGTCGTCGTAGTCCTAGTCGTCGTCGTCGTAGTCGTAGTCGTAGTCGTCGTCGTAGTAGTAGTAGTAGTAGTACTAGTAGCAGTAGTAGCAGCAGCAGCAGCAGTAGTAGTAGTAGAAGTAGGAGTAGGAGTAGGAGCAGCAGTAGTAGCAGTAGTAGCGGCAGTAGTAGTAGCAGTAGCAGTGGCAGCAGAGGTAGCCGCAGCAGTATTAATAGTGAAGTGTTTATTCTTGACAGTCATGGTATTACAGTAAAAAACTGTAGGGCTTGTGATAGTGTATGTCCTCCGTCAGGCCGAGGCGGAGCAGCGCAAGGAGGCGCAGAAGACGCAGCACCTCGAGAAAGAGGCCCCAAACAGTGGTGGTTTTGGTCATGTAGTTTAGGGATTATGGGTATTATTAGGGTCCCATTTTGGCACCCCCAAATTATTAGGCAACGTAATGTAATCCATAACCAAAGGGCGTCCATGAATTTGAGAACAAATCAAATAAATAATCCCTTCCCCCCAGTAGTAAACCCACCCTACAAGGATTAGGGATCTCCTTCATTTGCTAGATTTTGATGGCCTTGGAATGTATTTTACAAAGAAATTTACATAGAATCTCAATGCGATGTTCATCGGATTCATTGGTGATTTTCAGTGGCTGTTAATTAGAATTAACTTAGAGATTGATTCGATTTTAATGGGGTTGCAATTGATTCTAACCAGATTCCGATTGCATTTCGATAGGACGTTATATACACTTTCGTTGGTTTGATTACGATTCCGATCCTAAACTGATGTTCAAATAGTGTTACTTAAGTTGTCATTGAATTTCACTTGGTTTAAATGCGACTTAATCGATTCCTATTCGATTTTAACAAGGTGCATGGATGGATGGATGGATGGATGGATGCATGGATGGATGGATGGATGGATGGATGGACGGACGGACGGACGGATGGATGGATAGCAGCTGGGGTGTGACAGCTATGGGTAAGGCGTCATCCCCCCCGCCTTCGCAGCCCCTCCGAAATCGCCACTGGGGCTCCAGTTGGAGTTCACGTTCCCACCGCCACAGTGTAAAGGCGTCCAGCAAGACTGCTCAGGCACACCCATCCTGACCATGACCGGCGTCCCCTCTCCGAAGAGATAAGATTATCTGCTCAGGTCAGGGGTATCAGCAAGACAGTCGTGGTTCCTCGTAGGGCCCGCCGTCGCAGTCAAACACCGGAACACCCCCACCTGGCCGTCGGAATCACCCGACCCCCACGTGCTATCCTTCACATTCACCCTCACATGGGTCAAGGCCACTGCGCTCCTAGTGGCGCTGGCCAACACCCGTAGTGACCGCATCCCTTCAGTGTCGGCCGGAAGGAATGGCCCAACGGCCGGCGATGTTAACAAGGTTTCAATTCCGGCGCACGGTAGATACACCCCCCCAGGTAATGGTCGGACTATATACATGGGGCGGGAGGACGACGTTTAATATTAGGGGGAATGGGTTGGGGGCATGTAGGGTTATGCAAAGGATAGTACCCTAAACAGGTACGGTTGGGGTCGTAGTCTTGGCTTTGGGGTCCAGGTTTTGGGAAGACATAGATGGGGGGTGTTCCCAAAATTTGGAGTTTCTTGACAGGGGCCCCTTATGCTGAGGACTACATTATGTTGGGGTCAAGTTTTGGGGACCTTATTCATGGAAACTAACAAGGGCTGTGGCGATTGAGCAACGATGACGCGGCGGCGATGCGGATGACAGGTTAGGATGCTTGGGGATTACGTGGGATTCCGTCTTGTGGCGTGCGGTGAATTAATGGCTTGGGGGAAGCTCATGCCTTCTGTTTGCAGGCAGTGAGATTATGAAAACGCACGCTCTTAGTTACAATCCGTCTCTTTCCGAGTACGTGCACCTTCTGTAACCATGCCAGTGGCAGAGGTTCGTTGCTATTGTCGGATGAAGACCGTATCTGGCAAGCTGTTGGGCGGTCCACTCAAGTAACTCGGAAGCAGGCTTTCTTTGACTGTCAAAGACCAGAATGTCTTACTCCCATGGTAAGCAATCATTACAGCCATGATGTCATAGGTGAAAGCACCATTATGGGTCGGATCCAGCAGAAGCCGAAACCCACAGGGAGCGAGACATGCATTCCACCACCACACTTGAAACACCTGGGCAGGTGCACTATTGGAAGACTTGTGGCTTCATCCTACAAGGCAAGCATGCCGGCCATAGGCTCAAGAGGTGATGCACCGCTAAAAGGTTGACCCTTGTCTTGGCCTCATGGTCCTAAGGCGATGAGGCAGGCCCGGAACCAGAGGCAAGGTCAGGGATTTAAAAGGCATCAGCGCGTGTCCCAGCGGACATTGTCCTGATCTGTTGAGCATTGTCTTTACTAACCTCACATGGTGATTATGGCAGGGGGCCGGCTGCATGCCAGGTGTTTGTTAAGCATTCCATGACAGCTGTTTGCAGCGCGTCAGGTGGGCCCGGAGGTTGCGATGGAGATAGAGGTGCGCAAGCACAGCGTGCAGGGTAAGGGATGTTCACGCAGCAAGTTGACGCAGCGCACGTGCACTACTGGGTGCCGTCGGGCTGGAAAGCCGGACCAGCTTGAGGTCCATTGCCAACAGCGGCTGAGATGATTGGGCAGATAACAAAGGAGCATTTATCTAGTCCTTGCATGACGCGAGCCCAAATGCAGGACAAACAGCTTAAATGTCGCAATGAGGATGCATGGGTAGCCTGCAAACTGGAGTGGTTCTGTTACGCCACAACATGCTACATGCTTTCTTGTAGTAGGTTCAGCAGCCAGCAAAAGTTGGGGAGGAGCTGATGTGAGTGACATGGGTCTCTTTCCTTTAGGAAGACCCAAAACGACAGGCGCTCCGAACGCAAGCCAAAGAGCTGCGTGCGCAGATTAAGGCCAGAGCTCGTTTTGGGGAGTGACATATTTTCGCTTTAGGGGGCTAGGCTGGTTGCAGGATGCCTTGCAATCTCGTTTTGTGGGCACTTATGCCATGGAGCATCTTTTAATAGTAATAGTGTAATGGCAATAGTAACAGGTTATAGGTAATAGCAATAGTCATAGTAATAGTAAGAGCAAGGGAGCTCCAGCTTGCCACCAGTTCTTCAGCCTGCTGTTGCAAGGAGATTGAGCGCATGGCGGCCACGGGTCGCGCTCAGGAGGCCTGCTGACACGGCCCAGACTCACTAAATGGGAATTTCCGAAAATTAGGGGTACCATTTTGGGGGTCCCTATAATAAGGACTATAGTATTTTGGGGTCTATATTGGGGTCCCCTATTTAGGGAAACTACCAAATGATTCCCAGCGTCTTCAGGATTGTTCGAGTGCTTCTCTATGACGACACCCAAGAAAACAAGTCTTGGAGACGGTCTGTTGGTGTCTTGATCCGTTTCTTGTCATACGCCTGGTACAGTATCGAAGCTAGCTGTGAGCTCAACAAGTCAAGTGCAATCTAGAATTTGGTGATGGTAAAAGTATCCGCAGGTGGACCTGATCACCAGGAACCAGACGTTTGCTCACAGCTGCTTGGCTACAACGACAGCTTGATCGGGAGATGAGCTTCCAAAAATGTATGGGTACTTCATATTTCTTAATAGTAGAGTATGTGATCGTCACAGTGGGCTCACACTTCCACACCGCAGAAGTATGCTGAGGGAAATGATTCCCGTGTGGCGTTGGCATCCATACCTAAACCAGGAACCCCTAATTCTCCAAAACGCGCCTACAAGCTTCAGAGCTTACTGTACACTTGCAGCAGCTGCCTCGATAATTGTGGCTGTGGGAGATGCGCGCCAAATCTCGCACAGCCATACCCAAGCCTAGACACATGCACACCCTGCACCTATGCGAGGAGCAGCGGTTCAAAAAGAGTGTCTTTTTGTGTTCGCTGCAGTGGGATCTCGGGCCTTTTTTTGGGAGGTCCTTGTCACAAAGACCATTTTTCGGAAGACAGCCTTCAAGTGACTGACTTTGCTTAAGAAGCAGTGGCCAGCTGCAATAAGCGTGTTTTTAGCCCTGCGGATGTTGATGTACAGGCATCAGCCTAGCGGAGGCTGCAGCCAAAGCATCCCGTGAGAAGGCCACTCGCTGGCGTCGGCTCCGTGCCCCGTTTCAGCTTTCCATCGCTACCCACAAGCATTTGTAGCATGCTTGTTCTTTCTCACACAAATGGCGTGATTGCTGTCATTGACTGCAAGTATCTGTTGCTCTCCAGCTCCAGTGGTTACGCCACGCCTCCCCCGGAACCAACTTCAGTATGTAAGCTGATGCAACAGATTCCCATGGGCTGTGAAGGCAGCTGTTGTAGCTAGTGGCTAGTGGGTCGTCTTTCTACCAGAAATGCCAGCACATGATCTACTGGTGCTCGTCCTACAAGATGCCGGTCAAAAAGTAAAAGATGGCAGGCAGGAAACCTCCAGGCGGAGCTGCAGCATGAGGAGGCTGCGAAGTGTTTTGCTACTTGGAGGGTCAGGGGGACTTAGTAAGTAGGTTACTAAAGGGGATAAGTAGGGTTACTACATGGGTCATAGGGGTTATTGACCTACTTAATCCTACTTACTAAGTCCCCCGACCCTCCAAGTAGATGATGCTTGACAGTTTGCCAAAGCTCCCTGCAGCTTGCCCCTTTCTCACATGACCCGCTGATGGATATGTTCCGGTTTGGCTGAAACAAGATATTTCTTTCCTGTTTGGTTGCAGGCGCCTTCTCCTCTGAGGGCCCAATATGGAGTTGTTTTGGCGGTTCTCGGTTCCTGCATGGCGGCTTTGGGATGGCACAGCAGAATTTGAGATGCAGCTCATGGGGGAAACCTAAACTTTAGGAGGACCCCACTGTAATAGTGGTAGAATAGGAATATAAGAGGACCCTAAAGCTTATTATCCCTTGTAGCCACCATTACTGGGTTGGGGGTTCCACCTAAGGGATGACATCCCTAAACTCTAAGCCTTAAACCCTAAACCCCTAAATCCCTAAACCCTAACCTTGACTCCTTCGGCCGAGGCAAGACCTAAACAGGAGCCATCGCAAGGTGCTGCGAGCCGTGGCCTCAAACCTTTGGAAGTCAGAATCCATGTGAGCTATAGTCCAACTCCTTAAAGAAGGTCATATAGGGGACCAGTATAGCTTTATTAAGGGGGATACTAGAGACTAAGCTCTAAGCTAGCGGCGGGCTCATACTCATTTACTGACTGAGGTCTCGTATAGTTCCTTTATATGTATAAACATAAATATAGATATACATGAGCGGACGTCAGAATACCATGCACGCAAAATGTGATAGAAGTGCGATATGAGGTTCCACTCTTGCCGGTTTAGTCTTCGCTACAAGGCGGCACCATGCGTATACGCAAGTGTCGTGCTCTCCCCCATGTAGGCGCTAGGATAGCGCTAGCGTGGCGCTAGGTATTCCTCTGATCACGGTCCCCAAAGATGACATGGTATGAGCTGAAGATGCGTGCGTGCAAAAAAATTAGCCGATCGGCTTGTAGGGTAGGGTAGCTGGCGTCAAAGGCATGGCTTGGCCAAAGAAGGAAATCCGCACCTGTAGGACCGTTCTCAAACCTTTTCTCGTCCCAGAGAGTGACAATGGAGTGAAATGTCATGCATACTGCCAGCGTGCCAAAAAATCTAAATCATGAGGCAAAATATGCGCTACGTTGGCGCTAACGTCGCGCTAGCAAATATAGAGGGAAACGGCCACCAGTGACCACTTTGCCATCTAAGACATAAAGCAGTACTAACACGTCTGATTTCTGACATGGCCGCCATGGAAGAGCTGGCGGGGGCTATCCTCACCTCACATTCCCATACAGCCGGCTGAGCCTGCCCTCACCGATTAAGAGGCTGGTCAGACATCGAAGATACACTTCAGTCTATACACCCTTAGGCGGAACCGATGGAGAATGGACGAATAGAGCTCATGGAGACGACGCGCGAATCCTAAAATGAAGGCGCTAGTGTGTTTTGTGAGGCTTTTGCATAGGGTAGAAAGGTCAGTACTACTCTTCTTTATTTGCCAAAGCCATCATTCCAGACCTTCATTTTCCTTTTCGTCATAAGGCGGCACCATGATTTTTGCAGGATTCGCGGTTCCTGGAGGAAGAACATTGACAGCCACCCGTATGTATATGGATGGCCCTGGTGTTTACCAAGCTGCCTTCTTGCAGTTGCTTTTCCAGCCCATGCCGGCCTTACCTCATTCGCACCAAGAAGCATGGCTGCCTCCCACGCATCAGTACCTAAAGTGCAGAGGTCAAGGATTGTGAAGGCACGAAGAGTGCGGCCACACCTCGGAGAGAGCATTTTGAGATGCAGACTCTACGGTTGGGATATCTACCCAATGCTTATGCGGCCTGAACTGTGCGCTGAGGCCTCGAGGAAGCCGAGGACGGACTTGGCAAGGAGGAGGTGGAGTACTGGAGGCATGTAGTCCAATTCAATCGCCATTACCATCGAGCTGCTCCTATATTATAGAACTGTAGTACAGCAGCTAGAACAGTGCTCATCACAAGCCTGACAGCTAGCACAGCATGAAACAAAACACGCTAGCAAACCTCTCGCTGTGACGTGGATCATTCCGGATCACGTAGTGGGAGCAAGCCTGCAAGGACCAGCACCTGCTACTGTAGCCCACCACACGAGTGCGCGGGCGTCGCTGCCAGGCGGAAAGTGGACGAGAAGAAAGTCGAGGCCTTGCTGGCGCGATTTCAAAACATGGGGCCAGCACAATTGGTTTTCTGTTATAGGGCTACCGTGCAGGGCTCAGAGACACACATGACAACCGACATTCACCAAGATGTGTTGATGTGACGATGTCTGAGACTGCAGAATGATTGATGGGCTATCCAATCCCCGCAGTATCACCACATCCCTAGCAATCCTTGCAAGATCGCATGTAGACTATGTCTCTAACGTGGAGAGCGCCAGCTCGATCGGGTCGCAGTGGAGCTTCAACGTTTGAGTGGAGCGTTGCGCGACTTGGCTTCCGACATTTAGGAGAAGCGAACTAGTTGGCTAGAACTCAGCAAACTCAATCAGGCCAGGAAGGAAGCGAAAGGAGTTTCAAGTCCATTTCGGGCATGTCTACCCCCATTTGCGCAAACTTACCAATTCAGCCTCTTGGGGCTGGGCTGCTGCCCCTGAGTACTTGTCTTAATTGTCTTGTGGTTGCATTGTGTAGGCAATACTTGATTCTGTCCAAACTGACCCCCAAGTGTCGCCTGCATTGCTTTTTTTAGGGCTTTTGTTTGAAAACTGAGCTGCAGGATATTGGGTCGGCGAGAGTGGTCTGGGTGAAGCAATGAGATTCCGTGTATGTGCGTGGGTCCAGTTCTATTTGGGTGAGGGGCAGCCGGCAAACCCTGAAATTGTAGCACGTGGCTCGCCCTATGACAGGGGGATTATGAGAATGTTCATTCGTTTCCATGGCAGCCTCAGGTGAGTCTGCACCTAGCCTCGATGTTGGCGAGGCCCTGGCGACCAGGCAAGAGTTTCTGGCTGTACCACAAGCATCACACCTCAGAAGCTAGCAAATGCCAGCATGAAGTATGCTGGTTGTATGAAAAACTGCTTCAGCACCAAACATGGCCCTCGTTCTGACTGCAAATGTGCGAGGCTGCCTGTTTGGCGCTGACTCATATAGCCTTGACCGGCAGGTTTTGATTTCGAGCATCAACCAGCCTGCACCATCTTTGCTATCGTGATGAAGCGTTACAGTAAATAAGGCCTCAAGCCATGTTTTGATGTTTTGCTGCTGGATTTGTCGTTGCCAGCATTGCCATGCTTTGGGCTTTTCTGCGATCAGCCGGCTATCATTGGTAGGCTACTCAAAAACATGCCATAGACGCAAGGTCGTAGCAATGTCTCGTTAGATCTGTATGCTGCATGCAGGGGCTGCGGATTTCTTGATGAGATGATTTCCTGGTTTGCTCTGCAGCTTGCCAGAAAACTTGACCCTCTGAGCGCGGATTCCAGCATTTACCACTGGCGCTGGAGTTTCTACATTGATTAGGAGTTTGATACCAGAAGGAAGTGTTCTTTGCTGTAAACATGCTCTAGACGACTTTGACGACTTGGTTCATGGCAAGCTCTTAGTGAGTGTTTGTTATTATGGTATGTATATAGTATATTATAGTTAGTTGTAGTAGACTTCCGCATGCTATCTGAGTCTTTCAAGGTGAGTCAGGCATTCATTCAGCAGGTACTGAACTGCATCGACGCGCCTGTCCAGCTTATGTTGTTCAATTCTACTCATCATGTTGCTGGTGCCAGATACGGCCCCAGGTAACCCTTGTACAGCCCCGTGTGACGGATGTAAATCGGTCACGACTGCCATCCGCACTCTTCTTAAGCTGGCTTGTACAGCCAAGCTTACGCTTAGCACTCGTGCAATCTTAAGAAGTACTAGTGTGAAAATCCATGTAAAATATGTAAATATCTTTGCCAAATTTCTTTTCTGCTCCACACTGAGACATGCAGCCGGTCTGCTTTCGCAAAGCAACCTATGCAAACGACAAGAAATCAACTGAACATATTGTAATCCTTGCTTGAGCTAACTGTGCCATCTGAGGTCCCTCTTCAAATCTGCATTGATGCGGCGGGCTTTCTGCATGGGTCTTAGAGAGCATTGCTCTTGGCAAGTAGCTGGGCAGAATGTTTCAGCGCATGTGCCCTGCATGCTTTCAGGTATTCATCTGCTGGTGCTGTACAGTTGGATTGCCTTCCTCCTTTGGTGGATTTCCACCAGGACGCACGCAGCATTATAAAAAGGCGGTTCATGGAATACAGGACTTGGGCTTTGTCATTGGTATGCCACATGCCCAGAACAGATATGGAGCGGGTCAAAACCAAAGGCTTGTAACAAGGCCGGGGCCCACACACGCGACATACCCCATTACAAGGGCTATGTAACAGGTGCGCGCCTGGCGCGAAAAGCCTTCCAATACCATGAGTATCCTAAGTCTTTTATAGCCGCGCGACAACGCGCTACAAGGGGTATGTAACAAGCCCCGCGTTTCAAGGGTATGTAACAGAGGCTTGTCCGCGCGGGCCATCGGGCACGGGGT
>CAJNIZ010003866.1:452-22151 GCA_905231905.1 Symbiodinium pilosum | reverse complement strand
CCCAGTATAGACCCCAAAATGCTGTAGTCCTAATTATCGGTACCTCCGAAAAGGTACCCTCGATTCTGGGAACCATCACTATTCTGCAGACCGCCATGGTGCGTTGTAGAACCGAATTCTTTGCCGGATATGATCTGGCACCGGTTCCCACCAGTTGCGATCATTCTGCACCACCATTTCCTAGGTTCCCCGGTAACCCCTTAACAATAAGGGTGCCCTTTTCCCTCATGTTCAGCTTCAATAATAAGGAGACCTCAAAATAAACAGGGAACAAGAGGACTACTGGGGCACCTAAACCCTGAACCCAAAATCCTTAATCCTAAACCCCTGAACCCTGAATCTTAAATCCTAAATCCTAAACCCCTAAGGCTTACGCCTTAACCCCCTCAACCCTAAACCCTAAACATAGGCACTACTAGGGTACCCAGTTTCCCAGCCATAGATGTCCTTAGAGACAGGAGTTTGGCAAGAAACACACGGTAGGGTTTAGGGTTCAGGGTTCAGGGTTTAGGGTTGAGGGTTTACACCGCACCCAACTACTATAATCTTTATCATGGTGACGCCCAATAAAGTGACCCTAGTTTTGGGAGGAAACCCTTATCCCTCGAATCCCTATTAAAAAATTAGCTTCCATGTCGTTTTCCCTTCCCTTTCCCATTCGATTCTGCACTATCGTCGTTTCCATTTCTTTCCCATTATGAACTGGAGCTCGCATGGTCCGCATATCCGAGAAGTTTAGCAGACAAGGTGTTAAGTGTTCCTTGGACCAGGCAGCATCGAACTCGAGGCAGCGATCGCGGTACATGTTAAAGAAGAGGGGGATGGAAGGACCAAGTCCTGGGAAACTCGCGACCTACTCTCACAATCGGTCCAAAAGCCACGACACTTACGAGAAAGGGGCTATATATAGAGTTATATTGGGGCCATATAGGGGCAATGGAAAAGAAATGGAAACTATCACTTTTTAAGCACCACTTTTGACCCACATGTTACAGCTGGCAAAGCTCCATCCGGAGTGGGCTCCTTGCAAACTATGCCACTCCTCACGGCACAACAAGCTACCCTTGCGTGCTTGCATCGGCGATCAAGCGAGTCGCTTCAAATGCTTCAAGCACCTCTGACCCGGAATCATTTGGGGTTTAGGGTTTAGGGTTCTTACGAGAATGACGAACCTGACGCACGCCGCCCTGTGATGCTGACACTTTTTGACTCACGATGAAGATGACACCAAACGAAAAGTCAAGGGTCCAACCTCAATGCCAACTACGGGGACTGCGAGCCTGTGATTGCGACAACAAAAGCTACAAGTCTCACAACCCCAGACCCTTGCAAAGGCTTTGCGGACACAGGCGCTCGTGTTCTGGAAAGGCTCTCAAAGGCATAACTTTACCTATTAACATCTTTTTTTTGACGAGTTACAACCATCCGCAGTCACACAAAAGGCTGTCTGCGTTTGATGTCGTGATGTTGGGCCCGGATCACATAAGTAGAACTAACCCCAAACCCCCTTTTGTACCCACCAAGGGGTGTGCTGATAACATGCATGTCAACTACTGCCCTTTGGGGGTTAGGTTTTAGGGTGGAAACAATATCTAACATTAGTGCTCGGGGACCTGGAGGGAGGCCTTCCCACAAGCCAGAAACCATCAACCCTGAAACTTCCTGCGCGGGGTTTCTGCTTTCAAGACCTCATGTAGAAGCCTGAGCGATTTCAAGCCTTTACCTGATAAAACTTTCTGACGGTTTTGGTCAGGACCCGACAAAGATCCCTCGACTATTCATGTACCTGAGACGAATGAATTGAACGCTGCCACATGGGAAGATCAATGATTCCTTTTTGGGAGGCCCTGGGGCCCCAATGATTCCTAAACAACCCCAAGCCCTAAAACCGGCCGAAACCCCAAACAGCCCGAAGCACTAAACGGTTGAGGGCTAAGGGTAACTAAGGTTACGCCCCAAGATTACTTGGGCCCAGCTGCCGTAGCCAAGTCGGTAGTCTACGTCTAGGAAGTTGTACCTCACCCGGATGAGGAAGCTTTTAAAAATTGATACATCTTCTTTTCACATAATGTAAGAGTGTACACAGGTAACTGGAAAAACGTGAGCATAGAAAAAAAAATATGTGGATAAGGTTGGGTCACTAAACTCCAAAATCTTTGTGAACCGAAGCCCTAAACCTTGAACCCCAAACCCTAAGCCCTAAACCTTAAACCTTCAGCCCTAAACCTTAAACCTTGAACCTCAAGCCCTAAACCCTAAACCCCAAACCTGCACAAGGTGCTCCGGCGGACCATTGGAGGTACATCCCAGGTCAAAGTAAACGACGTGGGGCTTGGGCCCTGGCTGGCCGCAGAAGTTTTCCTTCGTTGGGGGGGTTTTCGGGCTTGTTTAGGGTTTAAAGGTCCCATTTAAACCCTCACATGTAAACTGGAAACGAATTTTTGGAATTACTGTTCCTGGTGGCTCATAATAGGGAATCCGATACCCTAACCATGAAAACTAAAACCTATAGTAGCTTTCAGTTTCTTTCCCATCCTCAACCCTAAATCCTAAACCCTACCAACCACTACATGAATTAGGGTTCGTGATCTGCTTCTAGAGGTTTCCACTGGGGTTGTAGGTCTTCTCGAAAGCCGAGAGTGATTACAACCCAGTTGGGAAACTACCAAGTCTTAGTTATCAGCAGGTTGGTTGTTCATGGCACTCTTTTCGACCAGATTCCCCGGGCAAACTGCCTTGCCGGTAGGGCTTTTGATAAGCGAGTCACAACTACAATTATGGGTGGGAAAGAAATGCCCTGGGCAAGCTTGGGAATGCGCCAAAAGAACTTGTTTGGATCCCTCCAAGACGGTTTAGGGTTTCAAGGATTTAGGGTGACATGGAACTTCAGGGATATGGTAGTTTCCCAAAATAGGGGGACCCCAATATAGACCCCAAAATACTATAGTCCTTATTATGGGGATCCCCAAAAAGGTACCCCTAATTTTGGGAAACCACTAATCCTTATAAACTACCCAATACTCCCAGTTTCCATTTCATTTTCCATTGTCTTTTCCATTTGATTCTCCATTATTGGGGGTAATAGGTACCCAATATATATTAGTGGATATAACTCTGTCGACATGAGCCGAGGGGCTAGGATCAGGTACTGGATGTCGAAGAGGGCCTCCCTAGCAGTGCCGCCTATGCAAATTGCGAATGGGCTGCGGGCAACGCCGGAGAGCGGCTCAATCCAGCGTTTTTGCGGATTTTCACCCACAGTGAAATAGGAAAGCACCTAAGGACTTAGGACTTAAGGTTTCATGGCAAGGCTAGGGTTTAGGGTTTAGAGTGCTGGGGCTCTTTTGATGGAGGGCGCACAAGGCCGGAATTAGGGTCATAACTGCAGAAGGGACTGTTCTTCTCGGGCTCCCTCCTCTCTCTTCTCTCTTCCCTCCTTACAATAAGATCCCTGGATACCCCATAATCCATCTACATAAGGCGGACCATACCCTAAACCCTAAAATCTAAACCGCCTAATTTGGAACCCTTCTGTGAGCCACAGTCTAAGCTCCCAGCATCCCCCTTAACAACCCCTACAACACTTCCCTATATCATCCCCCACAACCCCCCCCCAGGAGTTCAGACTATAGCTCATATAGTCCTAAACCCTAAATCCCAAACCTAAACCCTATATAAGCCGTATATAACCCCATCATAGTAGCTTCCATATTCTTTTCCATTATCCCCTATATAACCCCTATACAACCCGTTGACAATCCCATCTGGAACTTCACGCCTTGCCTCTGCTTCTGAGGCAGTAGGCTCCCGTGAGGCCTGTCCGGCCACCCTGAAGATTGCCTTGGGATAGCTCGCGCCACTACGCTTTAAAGTCTAGAATTTAGGGCTTAGGGAAGTTCATATGAAAATCTCTCTTTACTTTCATATCTTGTTCCCCAAGATTGCCTTGGAATAGTTCACATTAAGAAGTCTATGTGAAAACGCGTGTTCATATCTGTTCCCAAGTTTGCCTTCGAATAGTTCATCCAGGCGGATGCGGCCTTGCTCTGCTTTCTGGCCATCTCGCAGATGTGGCCAGCACGGGGTGTCTCCATCCATTCCTGCTCCAGGCTGCCTGGGCTGCTGTTAAGGAACTTAATCTAAGTTTCTATGTTGGGGAAACCCACTATTAGGGTTTAGGGTTTAGGGACTACATTTACTACATATATATATATATATCCGTTATTGTAACTTAATTTAAGATCCTTAACAGCAACCCAGCTGCTGGAAACGTACTGGTAGTTGCCCCTGGGTTCTATGTTCTGTCCCAGTACAGGAACACAAGGATCCGGTCCTCAGCGGGCGGATTGTCAAGCAGCGCCCATTCATGCTACTTTTTTTGGTAAAATCTATACGACCTCAAACTTTAAATTACAATTCTTAACCCTAAACCCTAAATCCTAAATGGCAGTTTCCATGTTATTTCCACTATCCCAATATAGCACCACTATATACCCCTAATATTACCTGAAATGGTCTTACCCTCATCCCCAAAGGATCTCCTAAGTAAAAACCCTGTAAACCCCGTGCCTCCCAAAGGCTTCCATGGCGGCTTAGGGCTATTCGGATTGAAGTGAATCTGCCAATTGGAGCTTCGCCTCGGCGGAAGATACTGCAGCTGCATTGGTAATACTATAGAGGGATAATGGAAAATCAAATGGAAAAGAAAATGGAAAATGAAATGGAAACCCTAGGTCCCTTTAAAGGGGTATATAGGGATATTATCTCCCTATAATGGAAAATCAAATGGAAAAGAAAATGGAAAATGAAATGGAAACTGTGGTTATAGGGTAGCTTATGCTGAAGAAGTTAGGTTAGGTGGGCCCCCCACCCAGTAATAGTGACTATAAGGGATAATAGGGATTATCTTAGGGTCCTCTTGTATTCTTATTCTACCACGATTACAGGGTGGGGGGTCCTCCTAGAAGTTAGGCATTGGGGTTTAGGGTTTCGGGCTGCATGAAGAAGTGCAATAAAGCATGAGAACACTACTTGGCACTTAGGACCGCTACTAAGGGTTAAGCCTTAATTACCTATGATAGGAATACAAGGGAATCCCACAGGGTTAAGGGTCTAAAGCTGAGTCCCAAGGAGAACATTGAAGTAACAGTGAAATGTGAGGGGAAGCTGCCCTTCTTGGGCCATGTAGTTTCCACTGCCTTCTCCACTTATAAAGTCTCTTGGATTCTCCACTACTCAAATGAAGACCTAGCTCTGTACACAGCACATGGTGCTCGTAGGTTGCACATGTGGTAGTTTCCCAAAATAGGGGGACCCCAATATAAACCCCAGTCCTTAATTGAGACCCCCCAAAAAAGTACCTCCATAATTTTGGGAACCCTAAACCCTATTCGATGCTGCTACAGCCTGGTCGACGCGTCGGGCACCGCGACATCACTGGCAGCCGTGGCGGCCTGAAGTTCGCCAAACATAAACTGGGTTGCTATTAAGGAACTTAATGGGGTTTAGACGGTTTAGGGGTTTAGGGTCTAGGGGTTTAGGGTTTAGGGTTTAGGGGTTTAGGGTTTAGGGGTTTAGGGTTTAGGGGTTATATTAGTTATATTGGGATAATGGAAAATAAAATGGAAACTACTATTCAGGGCTTAGGGTTTAGGGTTGCTGTTAAGGAACTTAAATTAAGGGTTGTATAACCCCCCAGAATGCAGCATCAAATGGAAAAGAAAATGGGAAATGAAATGGAAACTGCGGGGATGTAGGGATTTAAGGAGCCTCAGTTAAGTTACGATACTGGGTAGAGATATATAGTAAACACTAGGTTTTCCCAAAATAGTAACTGAAATTCAGTTCCTTAACAGCAAGCCAGTAAAGGCCTCCCTCATGCAGCCGGAAGACTTATGAGATTCTGATGAACCATAGTGTACACTCCTTAAAAGGGGTATAGGGTTTAGGGTTTAGGCTTCAGGGTTTAGGGTGTATATAGGGGACTATATAGGGGAGTATTGCAGGGAATATTAAAGGGGATACCAGGAAACTCCAAGATCCTGCCTTGTGTCTTATGGGCTTGGGTTACATCGCATGTCTCCAGCCTCGGTACTTGCCGCAACGGCGGCTTCGCGAGGAACCTCCATGCCGCAAACACCAGCACTGGAGGGCGATCTACCAAAGTGTCATCCGGGTTGCTGCTAAGGGACTTAAATGAAGTTACCATAATATGGGTATATACCAAATAATGGCATTTTCTATGGTAACTTAATTCTAAGTTCCTTAACAGCAACCCAGTCAGTTGCAAGCTTCCTACCCCAAACCCCATATCATCAAATCTTCTCCCTTTGTTGCCATGCGGTGGTCCGCTTGGGGAGTTTTTGCTATGCAGGATCCTGTGCAAAGACATGGGCCCCTAGTATGGGCGCTGAATCCTGCGATTGCTATGCCTAGTGTGCTGCATAGACATAAGTATCATAGATATATACATGCATACACGCCATATATTTACATTCTCGCACCATATAAACATACCTCTATATAGACAAACACAAGAACCACATATGTCTATGTGCAGGTATGCATATCTGCAGGTCTCTCATGAGCCCTGATCGGAAAGGCAGCTATAACACCTGGGTCGCTGTTAAGGAACTTACATTAAGTTGCTATCAAAAACCAACTATTTGCTATGTACCCATATTATTATAACTTAGAGTTTAATTCCTGAACAGCAACCCAGTCGAAAAGGTTCGAGCGCAGGGCTTCCCTCTAATTTCATCATATACATATGGGATATTCTCACAATTATCGGCCCTTTCCGGCTATGAGTTATATTGCGGCACCTACGTAATATTTAGGGGCACAACAATGAGACCCTAATTTGGGGAACTTCCCATATGCACACAGACACACACACACACACACACACAGACAGAGGCGGACCGACGGACGGACAGCCAGACGGGCAGACAGGCAGACACAGACACCGGCAGAGAGAAATGGTTGAGAGCGCACTAAGCCTAACATAGTAGTTTCCAATTTCTCTTCCATTACCCCTATATAATCCCAATATACTAAAGTACTTTCCATTTTTCCATTAAAAAGATGAACAATAATACTACTACTATTGATGATATTAAAAACCCTCAGTGTGGTTGAGGGCCTGGACCTTCTTATCCCTATTATCACTATGATTACTATTACTATTACTATTACTGTTACTATTACTATTACTATTTCTATTACTATTATTACTACTATTACTACTATTTTGGTGGTCTGGGTTTGAGTTGCTGGTCTTAGAGAGAACAGTCCACCTGCTGAATCTTCTCCAGCACTGCCACGGACTTTCTAAGAACTTCCTGTGTTTCTGCTGTGGAATCATGGGTTCAACTAGTACCCCCCGTCTATACTACCCCCCTTAGGGTCCCCCCTTAATTAAGGTTATTGAGGGATAGTTAAGCCTAATTAAGGTTAATTAAGTGGGGAACCTAGGGGGGGTAGTATAGAGGGGGGTATTAGTTGAACCCATGATGGAAGCACGGGAATTCAAGCACGTTCAAATGTCCATAAGTATTTGCTAGCAGCAACGCAGGGGACACAAGGGTATGCAGACGTAGAAGATCGTAGAAACGTGCTGAAATCATGTCCAACTTACAAAAAAACCCGGCTCTCTTTCACAATGCGAAAAATCCTGTTATTCAGATTGGCGCGCTCAAAAACACCCAAGGTTCTGTAGCGTCGAGGACAGACTGCTCAACGTTCAGAACCGCTGTCTTTATGTCCTGCAGTGACGGGGGTGAACATGCATGACCTTAGTATTCTGTAATTCAATGATTAATTCTCAAGATTTAGGGTACTTCGGGTCATGCAGGATTTTTCGTACCCACCATATTGATACATGCGCTATGCCATTTTCTAGAGGACAAGCTTCAGGCCCCTGCCCGTCCCCAAGATATCCCGTGCCATGAATCATGGACTTCTTGCGCGTCCAAACTTACAGGACACGTGCGTCAGTGATGCCAGCTAAAAGGTACGCGCCAAGAGCTGTGTAAACGGAGCAAAACCTCAGCAAGATGTTCTACACCCAAAGAAGCGAAATTGCGGTCATAGCACATGGCCCCGTTTTCAAGAGGGATCCAAGTCTATAAACAATACCTACATTGCGCCCTAAAGATCTATAAATATTCCCTACTTTGGGCTATCTGGATCCCTTGGCTTCAAAGGGCAACAGGGCTTGCACGTTCGAGTATCATGCCGCTAGCCGGTTGTGCGTTGGCCCGCGCATGTTGGCAAATGAACCCAGGCTATGAGTGTCTGTGGCAGCATGATTCGAGGATGACAGGTCGCGGTTCAGGGCTTCGGATTATAGGGTTTATTAGGGTTGAGGGATTATGACTTTAGGATTTAAGGATTAGGGATTGAGGTTTTGGGTTGAGGGTTTTGGTTTAGTGTATGGCTGTGCAACAGCTTTATTTGCTGGTTGCTCTTTGGGGTGGCCTTTGCTTTCCATGGCCAACTCGGTGAGTCAGAGTAGCAAGAGAACATGCTTATAAGGGGCCTAAGTAATCACAACTATTGTTTTCAGGTCTTGAGGTACTCTATACCATACTTGTATAAGGAACCTTGGAGCATGATGTTGGTAATCATCCCTAAAAAGCCACGTAGAACCCAGTTGGGATTTGCCATTTTTCACTTGATTCCCCACCATTGGGGTAATACCCCCCTAGACCCAAAACCTGGATAATCCCCATACCCTAGATCTTAAACCCATATGAGCTATAGTCTAAACTCCTAGTATCCCCCTTAATAACCTTTATAGTAGCCCTATATAATCCCTTATACAACCCCCTTTAAGGAGTTTAGACTATAGCTCATATGACCCTCTATTTAGGCCTCCGCTTACATTTGACGCCCTCATGCAGATGAGCAGACTAAAGCCTGAGTGGGGTTCCCTTTAGGGTTTAGGGTTTAGGGTTGAGGGTTTAGGGTTTCGGGGGTCCCAAGAATACGGATTATTATAGTATTTGGGGGGCTATATTGGGGATCTGGATTTATGGAAACTACCAAATTGGGTTCAGGCAGGATTTTCAGCATCGGCCCTATGAACCCTAGCATCAAACCTAGGCCCTACACCCCATGGTTCAGACCAAGCTTCAGTAACATCCGCGTCTGATGCCGTGCGCGCTGCGGGCAGAGACCCAGATATAGGAAGTTCGAAGCTTTGTGCCTCACAGATCAGACCCGCAAGGGTTTACGATTATGGGTTGAAGTTTCGGGTTTAGGGTCTAGGGTTTGGATCCCCTAGGTTCTTACCAAAGGGAATTATACACGGATTATGTAGGGTAATGTAGGGTAATTCTGGATTTCAGAAAAGGATCTCATGTTTGGATCCTCGCAGGGCTCTGGGTGGGGCTTCGGGATTGGGGTTTAGGGTTTAGGGCTTAGGGCAAGGGAGTTGTGTTGAGGGCTTATGGGACAGGACTTGAGCTTCGGGACGTGGGTCTGGATTTTGGGGAAAGGGGTTGCGGTGCGGGTTTGGCAAATAGGGTTTGGTTGTCGGGATTTGGGTTTATGGGATAGGGCTTGGGGATTGGGGTTGAGGGAAGCATCTATCGTTGACGCCGCCATGCATTCTCTCTTTTGACAGGGCGGCATGAAGGCAGCTTCAATGTTGTCGTTGGCACCATCATACCGATGGTGCTCCAACACGGCTACGGCGCCAGGCATTTGAGAGCTGCGCACTCATTCAGGCATCGATCGGTGTAGCGTGGCTCCAGCGCACGTACACCGCGGGCAAAACGCGTCCACAAGCACGCATCGGCAGATGCCGTAGCGCTCTTTCGATTATGTCGTTGCATCGTCTGTGCAATGCGTTCCCTGTAGAATCTCTGCCACACGTAGCCGGCAATGAGCTACCGTGCGAGCATGCCATACAAGCTGAGACGCCTGATCGCCAATCCACGCCAGGCGAGGGAGGCACATTGAAATGGACGTGCGGAAACGTTACAGACTGACGTGCTCTTGTTTCCGCACTGGCGGCGGTAGGGGTTGGCAAACAAGAACCCGCAACGCATAAAGATATGGCAGTGTTTCCATCAATCGGGGGACAACAATGTAAGCCGCGAAATGCAGTACTCCTTCTTATAAGGACCCCGCAAAAACTACTGGTAAACCCTCAACCCTAATGCCATATCCCTATAGGACCCCTATATGGTAGCTTCCCAAAATTGGGGGAACCCAATATAGAGCCCCAAAAACTGTAGTCCTTGAAAAGGTACCCTAATGTTGGGAAACCCCCACTAAAGGGACTTATAGAAAGGTCGAGAGGGTGTAGAAATGGTTTAGGATTTAAGGACTACCCCACCCCGACACGAGGAGAGGCACTGTAGCTTCCCCAACATGCGCAACGAGGCACTCGCCACACAGTCTGCTTCGTACCGAGGGCAAGCCACGTCAGCAATGCCCCAGCAGCCATTCCTGGGTTGATCCTAAGGAACCTAATCTAAGTTACCTTGGGTTTTCAGGGCGTAGGATTTAAGGGGATAGAACCCCAACAATGGGAAATCAAATGAAACAAAGTAAGAGAACTCGGTTTCAGCTACGGAGTAGTTACGGAACCCCTATCAGGATTCTATCGCTACCGAAGGACTATACTAGGGTCCTAATTTTAGGGGTTGAGGTAGCTACAATCCTCTTATTAATGAGTTGCCTTCGTAAGCAAACCATGTCATGGATTCTATGGGGGTGCTCTGGAAATCAGATTGTTGTGCATCGCCGTGGTAAGAACTACAGTCCTGTAGAACATATATATTGGGGTGCCCCCGTTCATGGAAACTACCACATATGTTTTTCATGGTAACTCAATTAATTCTTTAACTTAACTTTAGCTTTCTTTGGGCAACCCAGATTCCCAGCAGCGTAAAGCGCCAGGACCGCTGCTGCATGGCGGCAACAACTGCCATGCCTACGCTTATTTGGGCTAGTGTAGGGGCCGAAATAATTGACGTCCACTTGACGTCCCCTACACCGTAATTGTACAAGGAATCTAGGACCATGATGCTGGCAATTATCCAGGCTTCTACATTACCTTAGTTTGGCCTAGCTGCTTGCTTCCTAGGCTCTCAAACGGTTAACCTTTTTTGTGCAGTAGGATTGTACTTCACAAAAATGGTAGTTTCCCAAAATAGGGGGACCCCAATATAGACCCCAATATACTATAGTCCTTCTTATTGGGACCCCCAAAATGGTACCCCTAATTTTGGGAAACCCCCAAATATAAACCCTAGACCCTAACCCCGAAAAAAGAGCCCACCAGGTTGAAGATTAATCCACTCCTCCTGATATTAGACCATCCCAATATGTCATAATATACGTACCACAATGAGATATTTAATGCCTGGGGGGGTGAGGGGGTTCCTTTGTTTGGAGGTTCCTATTATAGGATTATAGTCTTTGGAGGTCTATTTTAGGCTCCTCCCATTTATCTAAACGACCAGATTTATTCGGGAGCATTTCAGCTTCAAGAATGAAAACCTACCTCCCACATCCTGAGCCCCTTCAGCGTCATCCAAAAATGCGTGCACATCCTCCTGGAAAAGCCCCGACGCTGGGAGTGCAAATGCAGAAGTGGACAATGAGACTTGGACATCGAGCAAAGAAAGTACTGACAACTGGCAAGAACCATGCGGCTCATTCTGCATTCTGCATAGCGGCTTCCTTTCAAGCAGGTTTTTTGGTGGCTTCCACACTTTCGCTGGAAACAGCGTACATTTTCATGGCACTGCACGACAACTACTGCAAGTGCTGTCCGTGAGCTATCTTCCATTGGCGCACGCGTGGCCGCGGCGAGGGATGTGTTAAGGATCAGCAGCCAGCAGTTGGACGTGGCTTTATGCGAGCAAAGGCACAACACACGCAGCTCCAGCGCTGAGGGCGCCAATCACAATTGCGCTACACACAGGCACACGGCACAGAGCCTCCAGGCCAAAGTTGCTGCCGCAAGCTCGCACAAGGAGTGCTGCGCGTTTCGCAAAGACCCTGGAATTCAGTCGCCCCCCGGCCGCGACACTGGCCATCAAAGTCAGGAATGCCACATGATAATTGTCCCATTCAATGCAGGTCGGAAAGGTCTGCCAAGCGGTGGCTGCAATCTGAGGTCAGCCAAGGGGTCACCATCAACACCAGGTGCCGGTCGTGCCTGCCTATGGTGCCTTGCCATTCTGGGACTCTTGGATGCTCCAACTATCCCTTGACAGGTTTCCATGGTGAGGCCTGACCCACCATGCCGCTCCCCTAATAATAAACCCCCCCACCCCCCTAATAATAAATGTTCTCAATATATTATAGTCTACCATATTTGGGGAGTATTTATTATTAGGGGGGTAGGGGGGGGGGGTTTATTATTAAGGGGAGGGGATTACATTTTTTTCGAGTAACCAGCCCAGAAGCGTTGAATTCTGCCACCAAAGCCAAGTCACTATACCCTAAATCCCAAACTCTGATCCCAAACCCTAAGCCTTTAACCCGAAACCTTACACTGGGCCTTAAGCCCGAAGCCCGAAGCCCTGAATCCTACTCCCTACGCACTAAGCACGGCCCAACTGTTACTGCATTGCAGGTACTGTTGGCCCTTCGTTTGGCAAGCCCCAGACCGCTCTACGATGTTGCAGGAGTCTGGGTTCAGGGTTTGCATGAGTTAGGGTTGAGACTAGACATTGAAGGTTGACCATTTGGGCTTAAGTGCTTTATAGCTTCTTGGATGTTCAGGGGCAGCAATAGTTGAGGTTTTTCGGTACGGAGACTGCAGGTAGAACAGCTAGTTGCGACCTTATTCGGTATATTTGCCCAGAGACTGCTTCGTACTGCCTTTATAATTAGGTAGTGTCTCAGAACCTCCTGCCAAGGAAGAATCCGAAAAGGAACTACATAGATGTCCCTGGGTATCTCCCAGCATCAAATGGTATAGGCTCAGGCTCACACATCCTTAGAGAGTTCCCCTACGGGCACCGACCCCCTCGGCAACGTGTCCCCTGACTGCGCCTGCTTCATTAGCCCTACTTCTCCTTAACCTTAGTAAGGGGAGAAGGGTTCAGGGTTTAGGGTAGTAGGCAAACCCCTGATGCCCCCAAAAAAGGGGGTGACCCATGTCTGAGGACTCTGGCAAACCCTCCCAAGGCCTGAGATTTCCAAGATCTCCTAAGGTCTCCTACCCTAGACCCTAAGCCCTAAACCCTAAACCATGGACCCAAAACCCTGATCCGTAAACCTTGAACCCTGAACCCCAAACCTTAAACCCTATCTGGCATCCCGTACAGGCTTCCTTAACCCGGTTCGGCGTTGCGACGTCAACAGAGCACCCCTGTGACCCTTTAGGGCTTGCGGTGTACCTGGATCTCCGAAAGTATGCAAAATAGTGGCATTATTGGGCCATTGCTTCATGTATTTTTGAGGTCCAGCTGAGGCTATGACCCGGTTTTTGGGAAGCTGAACGCCAAAGCCTCCACCCCAAAACTTTCTAAAGCCTGCCTTTCGGGGGCTTCAGGCTTTGGATTGTTTTTGGTGGGTCCAGGTCAATTAAGGAAGTCTTTCAAACATGCTATAAACAGGAAACCCCATGATGTACTATATGCCCATAGCACGATAGCTTAAGCTAAGTTCCCTAACAGCCATGGTCTACTGGGTTGCTGTTAAGGAACTTAAATTAAGTTACTATATTGGGGAAACCCTATTATTTACTATATAAACCCATTATGGGTAACTTAATTTAAGTTCCCTAACAGCCATGGTCCAGGGCTCAAGACGCAGGGCTTGCGGTGTAGGGTCGGCGGCCTGACATGTTAGGGGTTTAGGGGTTTTAGGGCGTACGGGTCTCTAAACCCTAAATCCTACACCCCAAACCTTATTTCCTAGACCCTAAACCCTAAAGCCTAGGCCTTGTAAGTCTAGGGGTTTAGCGTGTAGTGAGCCTTTCCTAGTATCATCCTTGCAGAATTTCAGTACACTAAAAGCCCCAAAGCCCCAGCCGAGCTATCGTCTAAACTCCTTAAAGGCGGAGCTATAGGGGAGTATAAGGGTTTTGAAGGGGGGTTCTAGGAGTTTTGACCCTAGACCCTAAACCTAAGCCCTATATAACCCGCCTTTAAGGGGTATACTAGGAGTTTAGACCCTAAACCTTAAACCCTATGTAATACCCTATCGAACCCCCCTTCACGGAGGCAATAAGAGGAGTTTAGACTAAAGCTCACATTGTCTGCCTTCACTCACACCTTGAGGAGCCAAATGGCTCCAAAATGGGCTCTCTATGAACCTCGCCATGCAGATTTTGACCAAGGTTTAGGGTTCAGGGTGCAGGGTTTAGGGTTTGGGGTTCAGGGTTTAGGCTTCAGTGTTTCGGGTTCAGGGTGTAGGGTTTAGGGAAAACAAGAACATGGAGAGTTTTAGTTTAACTAGGGAGCTTTGGGTTCCAGATTTGAGGCCTCGGGGTTGAGGCTTTGGCGGCTTAGGGGTGCAGAACTTTGTGTCTGGGAATTTGGGTTTAGGATGTGGGCTTTAGGGTATAGCCCAGACCTGTGATTAATAAGCCCCTCCCCTTAATAGAGATTAGAATAGGGATCCTCATATTAAGGCCCTTAATCACAGGTCTACATTAGGGTTTCGCAGCTCAAGGGAGTTCCGCAGTTGACTACAACCCTAAGCCCTAGACGATTGTTTAGGGTGTAGGGTTAGGGGTAATTATGGTGTTGTACTTATACTTGTGGTCATGCAGGATTTTGTCCATCAACTGTACCATGCCAAGTGGTTTGCTTGACTGCGATTTGGAGGGAGGAGTGTGCAGTGCCGCGTAGATTATTTCCCCAAACTAACCCTATAGACCCTAAACACCTCCCACCTCTGTCGAAAGCCCCAAACTAACCCTAAACCCAACCCCTACGAGTACTTCCATGTACTCCCCTAGAAAGCGGGCTGTAGTATTCCTTAAGCCACGGCTCTAAGAAGGTCAGGCTTAGGGGCTTGAGGCATGTTGAGGCCCTTCAGGTTTAGGGGGAGCCCGTTGCAAGGTAGACGTCAAAACCTTCTTGAATTTGGGATGTCAACAGGCTAAGTAGAGTTTGGGATTCAGGGTTTCGGGCGTAGGGTTCCTGGTTCCATCCCTAATTCCTAAACCCTAAATCCTAGACCTCGGGTTAGCGTTCAGCAGTCGCTGGTTGAGGGCACTTGCAAGCTCAGATTCAATTCCAAGAGTTGCTTGCGGGCATCCCTTTTGTTCCAATTTTGTGTGGGGAGGCTGGACTGAGCCTTCGCGCATGTTTGGCAATGTGCGGGTAGTGTCCGCCCCTCTTCGGGACTCTGCACGGAGTCTTTTGCTTTCCGAGCCCTGCAGTGGAGTGAAGCACGAGTCGATCATGGCCGCCGAACAGAAGAAGTGTCCCAGGGATTCTATTCAACACAACCACCAGCAAAAAGAGTTGCGCAGGACATCTTAGCCGAGCGCTTCCAGAAGAATGGATCAGGTGCAGACTTGATGGTCGCGGGGTTCCCATGCCAGCCTTGGTCGATGCAGGGCTCCCATGTCGGAGAGAGGGACAAGAGGGGCCTGGTTTTCCAAGGCCTCCTCACTTGGATCCGGCGGAATTTCCACGGCCTGTTATCCTCGAAAACGTGAAGGGTTTAGCTAACAAACACAAGGCGACACTTGACAAGATCCTCAAAGCACTGAAGTCAATCAAACGAGGACAAAAGGCCCTCCCTCCTCTTTCGAAAGCCCCAAGCTACCCCTAAACCCTTCCACCCCCTTTCGAAAGGGCTTGTAGTTTTCCTGCCCAGACCCCTGATTAATAAACCCCCTCCCATTAATGGGATTATACTAGTTACTAGGGATCCTAATATTCCGGCCCTTAAAAGGAGGGTTTATTAATCATGGGTCTACATTAACCTCTAAACCCAACACCCTAAAATCCTAAACCCGAAACAGTTGTTTCCATTTTCTTGTCCATTATCCCTATATACTCCCCTATAATTCTATAATATAAACATTAGCGACCTTGTGGAGTTGTTTATGATACTTTGGGGACGGACAGCCCTCAGTCTTCTGGCTCTACCACAGTGATGCAATAAGTCCAGGACCATAGTTGGGAATTACTCCTATATAGTCCCCATTAAGGGTTTGGGGCTTAGGGTTTAGGACCATAGTTGGGAATCATTCCTATATAGTCCCCCTTAGGTAGATAGAACATGGAATAGATGGGAATCTTAGTATGATATACCCAAAGCAGTATTCTATCTACATAAGGGGGACTAGAGACCTAGATAAGCTCAGTTTCCATGTTTTCGTTTCTTCTCCATTTGATCTACAGTGTTGGGGGGTATTTAAGACCTACTGCAATGTAACGGGCGGTCATGCGGTTGGACTCAGTATCATGTCGCAATACAAGTTTTGTTGCTAATCGTCCTGCATAGCCTTATTGTTCTATAGTACCATAGTTCTTAACAGTTCTCAATGGACAAGGTACCCTAAACCCCAAGCTCTCAGCCCGACATGGTACCGCCATTCTCAATGTACAAGGTAATTGGAGTCATGCCCCTAAACCTAAACCTAAGCCTTAAACCATACACCTCAACCCTAAACCCTAAGTCCTAAACCCTAAACATGGGAGCTGTCGTAAATCCCGAGCTTGCTGAGAGCGTCATTGCTTATGAGAGCACTTCGTTTGCGCCAAAACCTGCGCAGTTTAGCGATTTGGGTTTGGCTAGAGGTTTTAGGGTTTATGGTTTTATGGTTGAGTGTTTGGCTAGAGGTTTTAGGGTTTATGGTTTTATGGTTGAGTGTTTTGAAAATTGTCCTCTCTCACATGAGGACCCTTTAGAAAAACATGTCTTGGAGTTTCTCGTAGTCCCAACTAGGACCCTATCGCCTCATAATCCCGATATATACTTGGGCCGTGGGCCGCACCCCCAGTTCTTTAGCCCGAGGTTCCATACCTTTCCAACCTCACAGAATCACAAGGGTTTAGGCTTTTAGGGTTTGGGGCTTCTGGGGCTTAGGGCTTAAGGTTTAGGATTTGTATAGGGGTCAGGGTTTAGGGGAGAAGGGTTTAGTATGATGATGTGTGTCCCCATCTTGTGATTCCGTGAGCTTAGTTTACCGTTTCGCAGCAGGGGAACAAGCTCCCGAATCCAGCCTAGCTGGAGCCCAAAAGTAGGTAGAATGATAGCCCGAAAACCACAAAATTATACCAAAAGGCCATTATTCTACATACTCCGGGGGTTTACGTAGGCAAGAGATGGCCTGGAGCTTCGAATGCCAGAAAACACTGAAGACGCCAATTGTGTTCAGACCCAAAGGTATTCGGGTTTAGGGTATTAGGGTTTCGGGCTTAGGGCATTAGCGTTTAGGGTTTAGGGTATCAGGGTTTCGGGCTTAGGGTTTAGGGCTTAGGGTTTGGGGTATTAGGGTTTAGGGTTGAGGGTTTAGGGCCAACTTTGTACAACCTAAACCCTCATCCCTAAACCCTGAAACCTCCTAAGTTTCAGCAATATGCATATACTCCCCCGCAAGCCTAGAATTCGGCCAACTATCAGGTACATGGACCCTCGGCAAGCGGCAAGTCCTACAACTCCCCTAACCTCGGCTCCCTAAACCGTAAGCCGCAAGCCTAAAACCTAAGCCTTAAGATCTGATCCCTGCACCACTAAACGCTAAACCCTAAACCTAAGCCCTACGCCCCTAAACCCTAAACTCCTAAGCCCTACACCCCTAAACCTCTAAATCCCTAAATCCCTAAACCCAAAGCCCTAAAGTGGTGTGCACCTTTGGCACGCTCAGACTTGCGTTGCTGCACGTCCTGGTTGTGCTGTGTCTTGCTTCCTCAGTCACCTGGCGAGTTCTGAATGAGCCATTATCTAAACTCCTTAAAGGGGATTATATAGGGAATTATATAGGGGACTACTACAAGGGTTATTAAGGGGCATACTAGGAGTTTAGATATTGGGAGCTTCCAATGAATTAGGGGCCCAGTATAGGGTTTAAGGGTTTAGGGGTTTAGGGTTTAGGGTTTAGGGGTTTAGGGTTTAAGGGTTTAGGGGTTTAAGGGTTTAAGGGTTTAAGGGTTTAAGGGTTAAGGAATCCATGCAAAGGGCCCCAAGCTGTTGAAACCCCCCAGATGGGATTTGGGATTTAAGGTTGCAGGCCCTAAATCCAAAAGGTTCCAGGGGGTCTCAGGACGCCGGATTTACAAGGCTCGGGGTTTGGGTTTGAGGCTTCAGGGTGAGTTTTATCACGAGAGTTTATTGGGTTAGGGATTAGGGATGAGGGTTTACGTACAAATTGTATAGGGTTCAGGTCGGGAGTTTGACCGATTTTATGACGGAGTTTCCAGTTTAATTTTTGCCCTCTGTAATTGAGGGTTTAGGCTTTAGGTTTTAGGGGGGGCTGTAAAGCGCCTTGACATGGAGTTCAAGCTTCAAGGTTCCTGCAGGGTCAACTCTAACGAAAGTTAAGTATAATGTAGACCCCTTATTACTAAACCCCCTCCTTGAGAGGGATTTTTGAAAGGGATCCTAATATTAAGGCCCTAAAAAGGAGGGGGTTTATTAACCACGGGTCCACATTATTAGGCTGCCAGAGACTTGTTAGGGTATAGGGTTTAAGGTTTTCCGCTTATTCTCGGAGACCTTTCGAATAGCATGGGCTTGCTGGAAATTGTGAGGGGGTCATGTCATGTTGGAGTATTCAGTGGCGAGCCTGCTTTAAGCACCGCTCATGAGGGGTTTGGTTCACCAACGCCTTGCCTTGCCCTAAGAGTCCAGGGACCCAAATAAAAAGGCTTTAGTGCGCACACACCAGTATATTATAATATTTGGGCCCTAAACCCTAAACCCTAAATCTTATATTATTTAAGTCCTTGGAATGGCAAAAGGAGCTGCACAGGAAGCTCCAAGGTAGTCGTTTTTCTAGTTAAGGGTGTGGAAGCTACCTATAGGAGATTGTTCTAGGTCTTCTATGGGATCACCCTAGGCCCTAAACCCTAACCTAAACCCTAAACCCTAAACTCTAAACCAACAACGATAGAGTCTGGTACCTTGCTCCCCTAGACCCTCCACCCTACACCTGGGACATAGAGCTATACGTGGGGGCCCATGAGATTTAGTAGCTACTTAGAATTGGGCTTATAACCCTATTTATATACTTGTAATTGGGGTAACCCCTGTAAGCCCATTTAGGTGTATTATAATTAAGGTTATAAGTTATAAGCCCAATTATAAGCAGTTCCCAATTCCCATGGGCCTACCGGCGCCTTCAAAAACAGGAACTCATCTTCCCCTAACCTCTCCACCCCAAGCTCTGAACCTAAAACAAAAAAAGGGTGTGGTTTTAGGAGTTTATAGTCATCCTTAAGTAGATAGAAAACAGGGGATTTAGGGTTATATGGGAGGTAATGGAAAAGAAAATGGAAACTACTATTTAGGGTTTAGGGTTTAGGGTCCCCCTCAAGTGGATAGATTATGGGGTCTTTGGGGTTCTTATTATCATATACCCGAAGCCATGTTCTATCTACTTGATGGGGACTATAGGGTTTAGGGTTCAGCTGAACCTAAGGTGAAAACAGGGCTATAGCTGCACCAAGATTCTTCAGGGCAGGTTATGTTCAGCTTGAGCTACAGGTTCGACATCGTCGATGTTTCCAGGATGGTGGCGGAAGGTTCAGGGTTTGTGGTGGTTATTGTCGTTGTTCTTCTTAGCATCATGATTTTTGTTTAAGGTCTATAGGGGATTTAGGACTTGGGGTATATAGGGTCAGGGTCTATGGTTTACACGGTCAAGTAAAGTGTGGAAGCAAGCGCTAAGCCACTCATCCTACGCTACTTGTTCGGCTTTTTGTGTTTCTCAGAAGCTGCTCAGAGCCTAAAACCCGAAATGTTCAAAGCCTAGCCCTAAGCCCAAGGCCCCAACACCCCAACCCTGAACTCCAAATCCGCTTGAAATCTCTAAAAACCTTGCACCACCGAACAGCCTGAGGTAGCTGCGACCCCAACGCCCCTGAAAGCCCTGCTCGGGGCGTCCGAGACAAGGGCGGGCGCTGTGCCTCCGCCTGGTTTCATCCACCGACTCCTATGTCTTCCTCTGCTGGGTTTGTTGTGTGTTTTTTTTGGTGGGGGATCATAAAAAACTATCCGCAAAAGAAGTACATACGGACCTTTAGTTCGGGATAGCGTTTGGGGAGAAGGATTTGGGGTCTAGAGATTTGAGAGTACGGGCTTCGGGGTTCAATGGTTTGAGATTTAGGCTTCTGCGCTTAGGACTTAGGGTTAAAAAAGCTTTCAGGGGTTCAGGATACCTCCGCTGTAGGTTGCTTTCAGCGCTTTAAAGCACAAGGCCTTAGCTTGATTTTGATTATCCGTTTGACTCCAACTAGGTACCTCGGTAGTACCCTTTTCCCCTTCTTATTTTGGAGTCACCCTATTATTATTACAGCTGAACATTAAGAAGAAGGGTACCCTTATCTTTAAGGGGCTACTGGGGGAACGTAACCCAGACCCTGACTGATAAACTCCGTCCCCTTAATAAGGATCATAATGGGGATCCTTATATTACAGCCTTTACAGGGGGGTTTACCAATCAGGAATCTACATTACCCTAAACCCTAAACCCTAAATGGTAGTTTCCATTGTCTTTTCCAGTCTCCCTATATAACCCCTACCCTGAACCCTGAACCCCCATTACCCCTATATAACCCCAATCTTACTGAGTCTAGGCATCCTTTTCTGGCAATCTCCCACGTGATAAAGGGTACCCTTATTATTGAGGGGTTACTGGGTTTCGGATTTAGGGTTTAAGGTGTAGGGTTCAGAATTTAGGGTTTAGGATTTAGGGTTGAGGGTTTACCTAAGCCCCAAAAGTAGGTAAAATAATAGCCCAAAGCACCTAAATATAGCCCAAAAGGCAATTATTCTACATACTTTTGGGGTTCAGGTAGGTCCTTTTCTGCAAGCTTTCCCACAGTCTCTGTTGTCTCGACAACATCATGGTAGGGTCTCCGATGTCAAGCAGTTCTCAGGCTCCAACATGCTGGAACCCTATACATCCTAAACTCTAAATCCTAAACCTTACCCTGAGGCTCCAAATAGCCCAATGTAGGTCATATTTATAGACTTTGGGGCCCAATGTAGGTACTATTTATAGACATGGAGCCCTAGGGTTACATCCTGAATCTGAAGCCCGAAGCCCTAAAACCCTGGTAATATGCTCTTGGATGCTGCCAGAAAATGGCAGGAGCATCTCCCGAAATCATGAGAGCATCACTACATGTGGGTTGTTGAAAAATTATGGGCTCCTTTTGGTCATAGCGGATTAAGGGTTACAAAAAAAAGGAATCCTAATTTTGGGATCTGCCCATGTGTTGCACCATGTAACTTCCCGGATTGCAATGCAATTGGGTTTTTTAGGCTCGCACTGATTGCTATGCCCCCGCCTCACCGTGTCCCAAACATGAAACGCCAAACTCCTTAACCCTTTAAACCCTAGACCCTTTAAACCCTAAACGCTAAACTCTGAACCCTTTAACCCTTTAAACCCTTTAACCCTAAACCTTTTTCCTCCAAAACCATGGAGCTGTCGAGGTGCAAGTCGTCTTGGCGTACAGCATGGCGGAGCTGCTGTTCTTGGGCAATGTTAGAGTCAGCTTTTCATTCAGGTAGCACCCAAAGGGTCCAAGGACC
>CAJNIZ010003865.1:0-22665 GCA_905231905.1 Symbiodinium pilosum | reverse complement strand
AAAAAGGAACTACTTAGGAGGGTCTGGGCAGATTTCATTTCCTTGGCCCCACACTCCAAGCTGCTAATCCTCCAGCCTTAGTCAGTAATCAATATCTAAACCCCAAGTCCTGAGCCCTAAGCGTAAGCCGTTTTGCAGCGACTTCGTGTGTGTTCTTAGTGTGGCCTCGTGAGATTGTCAAGCACCGCTTGACCGTTATGGCTTCTGGGTTCGGAGGGTAACTGAGCGCTTGCTTGTCACTCTTGTGGGTTCAAGGCTGGGCCTTCCAGTTCTGCATGCTCTCTTAACCCTTGTGGGAGCATTTTACGGAATGCATCTACCCCCATGTTATAAACAATATACCCATAACAACCTGAAAGCAAAAGCAGTATGACTCCAACGTGCACAACCTACTACCCAAATGTTCCACTAATCATACTAGGATCTTCTCTTTACTCGGAGGAGCGTTCTGCAACTCAAGGAGTCAGTTGTTCTGAATGACGCGCAACTACGTGCGGGGTCACGGGTAAATGTGGCTGCGGCTGCACATCTTCATTCCGGGTCTGAATATGCTGTCTTACTTATTGCCCAAGTACTTACAAAGAAGCTACCCATGAACCTCCAAGGATGCAGCATGATCATACGGAGCAACAAACAGTACTCAAGGAGCGAATTATCCTAGCTCTGCAGCTGAATCCCCAAACTCACTGGCGGTTGGCGGGGCTCGGGCTTGGGTGGTAGTAAGGAACACAGGACCGGATCGGATTAGAATCAGAAGTCCCCAGAACATGGAGCCCGTTAGAATGATCCATGTATCCCATTGCTGCTTGCCACGGGTAAGCAAACCCCAACCCACAACCGTCAATGGCAGTTTACCTCAGTAATGTGGCCCTAATATAGATCCCCCAACACTAAAATCTTAAATATGGGGATCCACAAAAAGGAGGTACACACCCCCCCCCCCCCCACTTTTTGGAAAACCCTAAATCTTGTTTAATGCTCAAACCTGTGAGCTTTGAGCCACTACTTTGTGGGATGTGGGTTGGGTCCTGCCCCAACCCATTGAGGGTTCAGGGCTCACGTTGGCTACGGACCCCACCCATTCACAGTGGGAAAAGAAGGTGGTGATATTAAGGGATCCATATAGTGAGATTATAAATACAATCCAGCTGTTAATGAGTGGGGGCAGTACCCAAGATGTGGGCGCCTTGCCTCAGAAAGAAGTCGGCGCTGGACATCTTCTGTCTGTGCCTGCTTCATCACTTAATTAGGTGGACCCCCCCACCCAGTGACTGTAAATGAGAATGGTGATCATATTCGGGTCCTCTTATAGTCCTATTATACCACTTACCAGTCCACATAGTCACCCTAAACCCTAAACTCTAAAGTTCAGGGCTTTGGGCTTCAGGGCTTCGGAATCCCTTGGACAGCTAATTTGCCTACAGTGACTGCGAGATATGTACCTTCTGCAAGTCGAGGCTGCACACTATACATGTGAGCTAGTCTACACAAGTTCAGGGTATAGGGTTGCTCATGGAAGCTTTAGTCTCTCCACTCCTAGTATCCTCCTAGTATCCCCCTTAATTGCCCCTATAATACTCCCGTATATAAGCTTTTACAAAAACCCCCTTTGAGGAGTTCAGACTCTAGCTCATGTGAGTAGACGGGTTCACAAGATACTGTGAGCTCTGGACTACTGAAGAACAACACAACTTATAAGCAACGGGAAATATCAGCCGACTCAGACTTTCTATTTCATGACAATCTTGGTCTTTTCAGTGAGCTTGGTACGCAATAGAGACCACCTTGTTGCTGTACCATAGAAAAAATGTGCCAGTCTAACGTAGAATCTTGAACAGTCACCAATAGCATTTTGAGGTCTATTTGAGGCGCCCTGTGCCGTGATTGTACGGGTTGGTAGTTATGTCCACAAACCTAAAACCTAAAGCCTAAAACCCAAACCCAGTTTGCATTTCATGCCCACTTCCTTTTCCGTTTAAGTCTGCATTGCGTCTAAGCCATTGGTGCTTACATAGGCTCCTGCCTGTCGGAAGACTGCGTCCGAAAGTTGCGGCTAAAGCCCAAGTTCATTTCCCTCAAAGATTGCACATCTGCAGCAGTACTGTAGCTATGCTGAATTGGTCAAACGCCAAACCCTACAGTTTGGCAGCCTACCCCCTAAACCCTAAACCCTAGTTAGGAAGCTTGAGGACTCAAGGCCAGACAAATGCTAAGACTGAGATATGACGGCCGCAGCCTTCCCTGAGTAGTGATACCAAACTTCTCCAAACTTCCCTGAACAAACGTCAATAATCCTATACCCCTAAACTCTAAATCCCAAAGCCCTGAACCCAAAATTAGGGTCCCACTTATATACCCCAATTCCTGGTACAGGAACCCACGCCAGAATCTAGAAACTCATCAACAAGAGTACTGTAATCATCCCACGCCCTAAACACTAGACCTTTAGGGTTTAGGGTTTAGGAAGACCTTAAACAGAAAAGCGCTAAACGCTTAACCCCTAAACCCCTAAACCTTAAACCCTTTTAACCGAAAACCCTAGACCCCAAAATCCTACACCCTGAAGCCCTAAACCCCCAAACCCAAAACCTAAAATATACTGTAATATACTATAATACAACATAATATACTATCATAATATACCATAATATTCTATTATACACCGTAATGTAGAATAAAGGCCTCGGCGGCGGTGGCGCTGGCGGCGCGCTGTGAGGCCTCGGCCTCCGCTGTTGCCGTGGCCAGGAGGCCTTAGCAGCGACAGACAAAGCACTGAAGCAAGCAGAAGCAAGGTTTAGGGCTTAAGGTTTAAGGTTTAGGGATTTGTGGTTTAGGGTTGAGGGGTTTAGGGTTTAGGGTTGAGGGGTTTGGGGTTTAGGGTTGAGGGAGCAGAAAGAAGGTTACCAGGACACCCTCACTACCCGCAAACAGCGTGTATGTATAGTTACAATTTGCGGATGCTTAAGGTCTGTGTTGGGTACTTGGGGGGCCTAGGTAAGGTTTCGTGTTTAGGGCTGTGGATTTATGGTTTATAGGGTTTCTTGTGCCTTGTCGGGATACTGCTCTAACACCTATTTCGATATTCCTTCTTGCGCTTTTGTGCACGTTGAAGGCAAAATCTGTGATGGCCCAACCCTACTCCCTAAATCTACACGCCCCAACCACCCCCTCAGGGCCCGTGTAAGGTCGCCACTTCACAGCCCCATTCTTTGAAGACCAAAATCGTGGAGCCGAGGAAACCCAAAGCCCACTCCTCTGCACCCACCAACGGGGAAGAACCCTGCCCTGCAACATAAACCCTGTGCCTCATACCACGCAGCCTAAACTCCCCCCCCCAAAAAAACCAAAACAACCTAAACCCCTAAACCCTGAATCCTAAGCCCCTGCATGAAGCCTAAACCCCTAGACCTCAAACCCTAGACATTTGGGGATCCCAGCGCTTTTGCACCACCAGATGAGCTCGAAGCCTTGGGGATCGCTTTGTAAACAGTACAGGGTTTGGGCTTTTTCAGGGTTTAGGGTACATGTTTTAGTGGTTTAGGGTTAAGGGTTTAGGATTTAGGGTACAGGGTTTAGGAGGGTTACGCAGACAGGGTTTAAGGATTAGGGCAAGAATGGAAAGTCCACCAGCAAAACTTATAAAGGGGAACGGGGAACAGAGTGGTT
The DNA here is from genome assembly GCA_905231905.1 of Symbiodinium pilosum. Classification (NCBI taxonomy): domain Eukaryota; class Dinophyceae; order Suessiales; family Symbiodiniaceae; genus Symbiodinium; species Symbiodinium pilosum. The sequence continues at coordinate 18,999 of CAJNIZ010003865.1, read as the reverse complement.
TACGGGGATCAGGGTTTTGAAAAATTGGGGCTCCTGCTTGGGGATCCCTATGACAAGGACTAGAATAATTTGGAGTATATACTTAAAGGCGGACTCCTGACTGTTGGGAATACAGACCTGAGTCCCTGGTGATTTTGGATGACCAACCTTCCTTGAGCCCAGGTACAAAAAGCTTGGAACTTCATCTGCTTATCTTGGTTGGCCTTCGGTGCCCTTTGAAAAATGGTAGTATATAGAAACTAATACGGGAAATATTTAAATATCCCAAAGGCCGACCCAGTTATTGGAGTCATGGTCAACTAAGAAACCACCGGAAATCTTAAGGACCATCTATTAAAGGAGTCAGGGCCGCACATAGACTTAGGGACCCGGGGATAGATGGTTCTGAGAGCATTGCGAGGTCCCTATGGGGACCATATAGGGGTTGTGATGAGAAACACTGACTTCCTCGGGGAAACAATATGGGCTTTCCATAGGTTTAGATTCTCAGAGGCTGCGGTTGTAGGATTTGGGTTGCAGGATATTATTCTGCCTCAGGCATTCGACTCCCTCGCGCCGGCCGAGGCACAGCATTGGCGGCTAAATGCGGCTAAGTCGATGAAGGATGAGACCCAAACCCCTAACCCTAAACCCTAAACCCTACATCCTAAACCCTAAACCCTAAATCCTAAACCCCCAAACCCTAAACGGGTTCAGGGCTTCGAGTTTGGACTTCAGGGCGGACGGGCCCGAATTCAGGCTGTAGGGCAGGCAAACTTCCAACCTTTCAGGATGCGGTTGAGGATTTAGGATCTTTTTTATCGGACCTTTTCTCTACCGAATAGTGCGGATGTAGGGTTTAGGGTTTAGGCTAAGTTTAGGGTTTAGGGCTTAGGATTTATGGACTTAGGCTTTTTGATTTCGGGCTTAGGCTGCTTAGGGCTTTGGGCGTTGGGTTTAGGATGTAGGGTCCAGGGACCAAGGTTTAGGGCTAATAGGGATTAAGGTTTGGTTGCTGGAAAGCAGAATTCAAGAGCCATCTTCTTAGGCTTCAGAACCGTCAAAACCGTAGTAATAACATGATCTAATGGGTCAAAATCCTAATAGCAACCGAGGAATAACATGATTTCCTCCAAATGTTTATAGAACTGAAGTGTCACTTACCCCGAAGCCGGCAGTAATAATCCAACTTGGCTAAGAACCAAACCTCGTGCCTAGGTTTCGTAAGCCGCGGACATAATGATCGGTTTAGGTTTTAGGGTTTAGATCTAACTACTCAGCCAACAACACTCACGAGAGGATCATTCCAAGTTGAAAGCCACAATCCCAAACATGAAGCTCAACGTCGCAAGTACACTGTAGAAAGCCAATATGCCATACTAATCTCCAAAAATGGCAAAACTGTAGATTCTACACACTAAAGCCAAACATTCTCCCAAACGACAGTCTGTTGACCACTCCAGAGTACAAAAAACATACCCCTTATATGGTTATTCTTGCGCTAGGACCTCCACAAATCATCCATGGTCCCTCGAACAGCCCTTAGGCTCTCCGTTGCTGGTAATCATCTGATCCCCTCGAAGCGGACATGCTACGCCCCATGTGTACCTGTATATATAAACTTCAGATAATCTTCCCATGAAGCTCTGTCATCAAAAGCTCCTTTGCCTAAACCCGAAATCGTACATTCCCTGCAGCATGACCATAAAGATGTTGGTAAGCCCAACACACCCCCATTTAGGATCCCAGTTCGGTCATGTGACCACAATGGTATCCCAATTATGGGGGTTGCGGTTACCAAAAAAAACCTTCAGTGTGGTCGAGCCACTGTGCGAGTTCAGCAGCTAAATCAGCACCTTACAGTTCAGGATGGCTTAGAGTTACCCGTTTATTCGCGGCAGTACCGGTACTTCTTTTGGGGCTATGCACTTCGCAGAAATAGGAGAGCGCGCTTTAAAACTCCGATGATAGGGTTCGGATTTCTGCGGCGTATGTAAGAGCTTGGGCTTGAGGAACTATGGCGAATGGCACAGGAATCTGGACTCGTTGTGGGGCTACGTGGCGAGTCTCCGCATAGTCTCGCTCTGCCTTAAACCAAAACTCTAGGGCTGTCATACTTGATCAAGCAACTGCGCCTGTCCTGCGATGATAAAGCCTGCCCGCCGGTTGTTCACCCCAAGGACCCCAATTCCAAATATGTCGAATGCGGAATTTTGATGAACGAGCAAAACTTATTATTGCCTATCTCCTTCCCCAATGGAGCCATTGCCTAAACTCCTAGTCTCCACCTTAATAACCCCCATAGTACTCCTCTATATAACCACCTTTAAGGAATTTAGACTGTAGCTCAACTAGCGCCTAGAAGGCCTCTTCAGACAGGGCATGAGACAGGCAGTACTTCTGCAGTGCTTTGGCCGTGCAACTTCACATGTCGTAGATTCAACATGTTTGAGGTTCTCATTTCTGCCAGTATGAATTTTCTTTACTATATTTCTATGAATGCCACATGTCTGTTATTGTTTTGTTCCTTTGTTGTTCTGATATATTATCATAGTGAGGACTCATTTGCAACGAGGTTGAGGCTGGACCGTACTCAACCGAAGAAAATTCCATTTCACTTACCAGCCAGGAATTGGAACCGCGATTTTTGCACACACCACTATGTTCAGCCAGATTCGCGGCTTGTTGCGTTAGATTCTCCAGGGAGTTAAGGGTTTGGGGTGCATGGGTTTGGGGCCGAACCCTAAACTCCAAAAACCCTAAAACCCTAAAACCCTAAACTCAAAAATCCTAAAACCCTAAAACCCTAAACACTAAAATCCTAAAACCCCTAAACCCTAAAACCCTAAACCCCCCTAAGAAAAACTGGGACAGGCACGCTGCGCGTAGCCCTTCGATGCCTGCTGAGAGGCGGCACGGAGCTCGGCCTTCGATTCTTGGGGCTCGTCAGCGTATACTGGTGCTTAAGGGAGGCCGGGGGAGTGGATCACAACCCTGCAATATAATCCCTATATCACCCCCTGTGTAGTGGTACCCTAAATGGATGCCCCGGCCCTCCTCAAGCAACAGTATAAGACATGTCAAGGGCTGTCTCAACATTATAGCTCCGACTTTTTGGATCCTTGTCTGGGGACCACAGAAGTTCGGGGACATGTACGGGCATCCCAATTGTTGAGCTCAGTTTACAGTGCGGGATGAAAGGCTGCCGAAAGATCAGTCAGCGTCAAGTAATTGGGGAAGGGGAAAATTAAGATAACACTCACATGCCCAAGCCCTGAACCCAAAGCCGCACTTCGGGTCAAAGTTTGATCGAGCTCCTAGACGAGGATCTGAATACTGCGAGTGACAGAACGCTGAGTCTGTCCAAACAAGCATTTCTGCGTTAAACACGTTCAGTCTGGGTCCCTCAAAATCAAAAATATGGGTCCGTCGGAGGGGTGCCTGTTCATGTTGCATGGACACCACAAGTTCACGGCAGAATGAACAACTCAACCTTGAAGCCCTATAAAAACCTGAAGCCCAGAACCCCTAGCCCCTGGACTCTACAAGTTTGACCCTGAAGGTAAACCCTAAAGCCCACACCATATGAGCTATAGTCTAAACTCCTTTAAGGGTGTTCTATAGGGGATCATATAGGGGAGTGTTATAGTGCTTATTAAGGCGGATACCAGATTTTAGACTATGGCTCATATTCGAACCTCAAAACCCCAAACCCTTCAGCCGATCAGCCTCCAGGGAGGCTATCTTGTGTGCCGGCCTGCACGGCTCAAATAGCTACCCCCAAGGGCTTAGGATCTGTGGGGTTTATGGGATTTAGGAAGGGTGGGTTCAGGGCTTTAGGGTTTAGGGGTCAAAGAGGTTTATGTGGTTTGATATGGTGTGGCGGGTTCAGGGTTTCAAGGGTACATAGAGGGCCCAGTGCCCAATGACAAGGTATTCAGCTGGGACTTGTGAAGTTCTGGCCATGAATTCCCTGTTGGGCAGTGACGGGATTGTAGGGGTTGATCCTCTGATCTCGGGGCTTAGAACCTTGCTTTGCCTGAGATAAAGGTTTAGGGTTTAGGGTCCTCAACCCGCGCAGAAAGGTCTAAGAAACGCGCGCATGCTGAACCGAGGGGAACGAGAATTTGGCAGCGGCACCTACCCGTCTTCATTATACCCCAGACCCATGATTAATGAACCCCCTCCTCATAACAGGGATTATAGTAGGGATCCTGATATTAAGGCCCTTAAAAGGAGGGGGTTCATTAATCAGGGGTTTTCATTTTGGCGCTAGGTCGCTGAGGTCATGAACTTTGCCTAAAAAATCAGCTTACTCGCATCCATCCCATATGACCCCAATATACTATAGTAGTTTCCATTTTCTTTCCCATAATCCCTATATTTCAGCCAGGGAATTCCTGGCACTTCTCAGAACGCAGGGAGAAATGGGAGCTTCCCAAAATTAGGGGTACTCCTTTGGGAGTCCCTATAATGAGAATTATAGGGATGATTATAATATTCTGGGGTCCATATTATTGGGGTCCCGGTATGTATGGAGACTATCAAATCACTTTAAGGCTTTCACGGGATGCGGATGACTGACATATGAGCTATAGTCTAAACTCCTGGCATCCCCCTTAGTAACCCCTATAGCAGTCCCTTCTATAATCCCCTACATAACCCCCCTTTAAGGAGTTTAGACTATAGTGCATATGTGCTTTCTAAACTTGAGGGCGTCCATACAACACCATAGATTGTCATGAACAAGGACTTTGAGTGACAAACCAGCATGCTAAACTTCAAACCCTCACCTCAACGTGAGCACAACAAATCTCCTGTCCCAGGGCATCAAGCCCCGAACGCAAGAATCTTATTCTCAAACCTACCTCTATAGAATAACATCTCCCAGCGCAATTCTCCTCCATTGACTGCTCCCTGATCTTCTTCGACCCTAGACCCGAAATCCGACCCGAAATCCTGAGAACCCTCAAGCCTAGACCCAACAGTCCCAAGGCCATTCGTCCTCGCAGCTGTGGCTCTGTAAGCGACAGAAACCTTATACCCTGAACCCGGAAACCCCAAACCCAAACCCCCAAAGCCTATGGAGCCCCTTTCTGAAGCTTAGCCCTAACTGTCGCGATGGCCTGTTCCGCTCAGCCGCTGCAACCTCCTCCAAAAGCCGACCTTGCCGTAGAACACGGTTTAGGGCTCAGGGGTTAGGGTACCCTGGTTTCAGGTTTAGGGTTTCAGGTACCCTGGCTTCGTTCTTGTTACCTGGTTTAGAGGAAGGTTTGGGTTCTCTACATACTGTAGCTCCAAGTATCGGAATATTATAGACCTTGCGAGGACAAAGCTCTCAGCCCTTTGGGACAGTTCCGGCATCATATTGTTTGTGCTAGACAAGACAAGATTCCATGCAAAAAGAAAGCACACCCCGCTGTGCCAAAACAAAGTAGGAACCCCCGAGATAAAGACTATCCAGATCTCTAAGGGTTCATGTACTGTACGCAAGATTCATATGCTTCCCCAAAACCTTCAACAGGATTGCTGTTATTCAAGTCCCAAAGCACCCAGCTACTGGGTACCTGGACCTTCAAGGCCTAAACCCTTACATATCCCCATATATCCCTAAATAATCTCTATATCATATCCCTTTGGGCCAAGCCGTAAACCCTACCCAAGGGCTCCTATGTATTTCCTTTGTGGGTCTGATATGGTTTTTTGGTAAGGGACTATAATCTACTACCCTAAATCATAAACCCTAAGTGATAGCGAGCCACTGCGCTGCGCGGCATGCTGCTTGGCCCGTTCATCAGTTTCAGCCTCGTCCGCCTTTGCAGAATGTGGGCCAAGGGCTAGGCTTACCTTTGGGTAACTGGGAATGAAGGTTTAGGGTTTAGGGTTTAAGGAATGGGATAGAAAATGGAAACTACTATAGGCTTTAGGGTTTAGGGCTTAGGGTGGGAATGAAGGCATGGAAAAGAACATGGAAACTACTATAATGGGTTATATAAGGAGGACTGTAAGGATCCGTTCCTTCATTCCTGGCTAATCAAAGGCATGTACGTAGGCATATTGTGAAACACAATACTGTTTGTAATAACCGTCCAGGGACTATAGGATCTTCCCTGGTTTTACATGGCTTCTTCCCGTGCTTCGGCTCGGGGGCTAGGGTGTAGGGTTTAGGGTTTAGGGTGTAAGGTGCATGCAGGAACTAATGGGGAGCCTGAAGATTATGGGTTCGCTGTCCATGCCAATACAGGGGGGCTGCTGAGAAATACCTAAACGGCCCCTGACGCAAGATGGGTCCATAACGTACGTCTGTAGGATGTATTCGATCCGGATGTTGGAGACTGTTTCGGGATCGTCGGTTTGATGTCGTTGTGCTGGTCTCCAGTATTACTGGAGATGCAACAGCTTGCAGTGTGATGTGTTGGCTTAGGTTAAGGTTTGGGATTGCTTGGGGGAACAGGGCAGGTAGACTTCACACCTCAGCCACGAAGCCCGACTACTATTGGCTCCCAGACCCTGTACTGAAGGGCCTGGGGTTTGAGATTTGAAGAGGGTTTAGGATTTCAGGTTTAGGACCTATATAGGCTGCTACGTTCCATCATAGCAGGATCGGCGGGAAGGTGCCTCGAGGTCGTCGCGCAGCTTGCACACAGCCTGCCAACGAACTTTGGCTTTCTATGGGCGGTGTCGTGTTTTAGGCGCCTTTTATGCAGTGCAGGGGGTTCAGAGTACAAGTATGGGGATCACTTTCGGCAATCTGATGGGACATTACGATGATTCCTGCAGTATGGAACTTGTATGACTTCCGCCTGCCAAGGTCCTACGCAGTCCGTGTATGCGTGTGCCAGCCTACAGATACATCCCCTGCCAAATCGAGGATCTTTTTTTTGTGCAGGAACCGCTGACCCATGATGTGTCACATACCCATGGCTTTGGCGCCTGCACACTTGAGGTTTCCAGGGATAGGGGGCCCCAATATATCAATATATCAATATCAATATATATATATATATGTATACATCAAATTACTCCAATTCACTGTTCTCCTCATAGTACAGAGCTCCGCAAAAGGGCCCTGAATGTTCGGAAACCCTCATGTAGTCTAGCTGTCATGTTGAAAGGCTTTCCGTATGCCACCCGCAACTGGCTGGAATTTAGGGGTTTAGTGTTTCTTGAACACAGGAGCCACCCTAAACCCTAAACTACTTAGAGTTGCAACCAGATATCAGTCTTCCTTCACAATCCCTTTACGTGTCGATCACGCAAACCATGAACCCTGACATGCTTTACCATATGGCACTAAAGCCTCTAAAGCCCTCACCTCCTGAAATCTAAACCTCGGAGCCCTGATAAGGTTTAGGGTTTAGGGTTACCCTCAAGACCCAACAGAGCCTGACACCCACAAAGCCTAAATTCTACTCCACGTAGCCCTATAATCCAAGGGCCCCACCCTTTGAACGCAAACGCCCTTTTGCTGAAAAACTCTAAAGCCCTAAACCAAAACCTCAAAGCCCGGAACCCTAAAACAGAAAAATCCTACGCAAACCCTACACCCGCATAAATCCCAACATACCCTTGCCCACTAAGCTCCTATATTCTGACAAACTCCCACATAACCCCTGTGTTGTAACTCGCCGGCCTCGTCCATTGCCGCCTCTTCGGACAGGAGTTGATTGGCCATGCGGCGAGCCTTCAGAAGGGGTCTACTTTGGGAAGGGTTTCGGGGGGAGTTGGGGGTTTAGGGGGGTGGTTGGGCTTGACGGGTTTGATGTTTGGGGGGGCCGACCTAGGTTTCAGGTGTACAGGTTTTGGGTTTTAGGGCTTTTGCGTTCGTCGGCTTAGGAGTACGAGGGAATCGTACATGTCGGATGACAGGGTCTCTGCGATGATTTGTGGGGTTTAGCGCGGACGGCAAGCCACACCCATGGATACAAAGGACGGTCCAAGGACCCAAATAATAGGGTTTTAGGGCCCAAATACTATGATTTTAGTGGCATTTGGGCCCTAAAACCCTGTTATGTGGGTCCTTGCGCCCTTAGGGTGCCAGGTGGCGTGCCGGCGTGCCGTGCGCGGTGGGTCGTGTAACTGCAGCAGGCACCTGCAAACTGTCAGTAACTAGCCATAACCTCAACACCATCTCCTCTACTCAAAATCTTACCCTCACGCCGCCGCTTAAGCCCGGACACCCTACACCCATGCAAGCCAACGCACTTCTTGGAAACAACTCCCGACCCATAATAGTAGTAAGAATACTCGCGGTAGTTTCTGCAGCAGCAATAGATATAGCTAGAAGTTCGGAACATGGAAATGAGATAAATTATGCTATTGTTCTCTCTTAAAGAATGTCGCGGGCATGAGAAAGCTGATGTTGGAGCTCATCTCACTTTAAACTGCCGCAACCTTTTCGAATACTTTGCAAATTTCTTCATGGAGGTCATCAGGGCCATCTCGGCGAGTATATTAAGTCAACGCGGTCCAAATCTTGATCCAAGGCCTAACTACAAAAAAAACACTTAGCCCTGGCAGGTCTCCACCCATGAGCCATAAACATGCCTCGACACTTCAGCCTCCCTGTTAGACAGGTTTTGGAGGACTCAACTTCTATGGGTATGTAATACATTCTACAGAGATTAACATCTTCGAAGCTTCGATTCCAAACTGCAAGTCTGACACGGTAAGCCCCATAGCCGAGGTTCTAAACCTGCTTGTGGGCTAAGACCCCGATGAGATATGAGCTATAGTCTAAGCTCCTAGTATCCCCATTAACAACCTTCATCATACCCCCTTGAAGGAGTTTAGGCTGTATCTCATATAGACCCGCTAAAATGTAGACCTGCCAAGGGGACCACAAGGGGCACAGAAGGTTCCTTCGAAGGGGAGTCTCCAGAAGGAGGGGTGTCCCCCTCATAGAGATTATCGTCTGGTATTTAATGTTCTCTGTTAGTATTATACTGTGTCAAAGGAGGCTCTCCCCAGAAGGGTAGCCCTAAACCCCAAACCTAATCCCCTAAACCCTGAAACCCCCAAACCTAATCCCCTAAACCCTCAAACCCCAAAAACCTAATCCCCTAAACCTTAAACCCCCAAACCTGATCCCCTAAACCCTTAAACCCCCAAAACCTAATCCAAACCTGATCCCCTAAACCCTTAAACCCCAAAAACCTAATCCCCTAAACCCTTAAACCCCAAAAACCTAATCCCCTAAACCCTTAAACCCCTCAAACCTGATCCCCTAAACCCTTAAACCCCTCAAACCTGATCCCCTAAACCCTTAAACCCCCAAAAACCTAATCCCCTAAACCCTTAAACCCCCCAAAATCCTAACATTTAGAGTGCAGCCAGATTGCTTCTTGAAGGCTGCGAGCTAAGTCTGCGGATGCAGGATCCTGCCACACAGGGCCACAAGCTCTCAAACTCTGTAATATGGAGGAGGGTTTAGGGTTTAGGGAAACCTAAGGATCCAAATAGCCCAATGTAGGTAGTGGTTTAATATGGAGGGTTTAGGGTTTACCTTGGACCCCAAAAACCTTCAGTTTTGGGATTTCATATAAGGAACTATACTAGGTGGTCCTAAAACTGAAGGTTTTTGGGGGTCTAAGGTAGGACCTAAAGAAGTACCAATAGTAATTTGAAGTCGATGAGAGATACCCTCTACTATGATTATGTAACAGTTTTGAGGTCCATCTGAGATACCTTGTACTAAAATTGTGTAAAGACTATGGGACCAGACGTTTTTTCATTATTTAGGCTTCTACATTAGCTAGGTTGGCCTTCAGAAACTTAAAAAATATGTAGGACCCACATGCAATCACTAGCGTATTTACATGTCCCAAAAGGCCAACTCAGATACGGCAGTGCTACCTTAAACTGCGCTGATCTCATGCCTCGTCATGGTTGTGTGTCTACCCCTTTGGGTCTATGGGAGTTTGTCAAGACATTTACCATAGGGCCTTACAGGGAACCCTCGCATAGTCTTTAGAATCCCTGTAGAAGTGCCGGATGAAATCTTTTTGAATATCGGGTCAGGGTTGGGCCTTATTGGCTCAAAAATACCTGCTCGATCTCATGACCAGCCTCAACATCTTGCCTCCTCCGTAGATTTAGTTCGACACTCGTACATGTCTCTCTCTAGGGTGCATCGAGAAACACAATAATGCCTTTTCTCGATCATTCTTTGTCTCCGGCACGTGTTTAGGAACTGATTCTCTCAGTTCATGCAAACTGCACCACCACAACTTCCCGCTTCACGGCCACGTACTGTTCTTTTCCGTGACAACGTTGATGGCTACCAACTCTAATACCTGACCCCTTACCTGAACCTGCAGCAATTGTCCAACAATGCAGGCATCACGGCCAATCTCCAAACTCTGAAACTTACATGTCACACCTCACCCTAAGCCCTCTCAGCCTAAACCCTGAACCCTCAGGACACCAAATCCTACTTGTGACGCCAAACCCAAAGCCCAAGACCATCAGCTCTACTCCCTGAGCCCCAATGAATCAGCCCCAAAATCTGAGCCAATGTCGCGTATCCCCCCACCCCCCATACCTCACCTCCATTCCGCCCACAGCCCGATAAAGCCCCACACTTACACCCTGAGCCGTCAAAATGAGAAACCCTAAACCCCGATAAGCTAAGTCTAAACTCATAGTATCCCCCTTCGTATGCCCTATAATACTCCCCTAAATAATCCCTTATCCAACTGAGCGATTGTCTAAACTCCGGGTATCCCCATTGATAAGCCCTAAACTAACTAGGAGCCCTATATAATGCCCTCTTTAAGCCCCCATTAAGGAGTTAAGACTGAGTCTAGGGTTCCCACCCAGAGACTCCAATGCAATTCCTTGTTTTTGTACTCTACTATACTCTCTTACTTCAGCAGACCCAAAAGGAACTACATGGCAGCCCTTGGGTAAACCCTAAATCCTAAACTCTATACCAACCCTAAATCCTAGACCCTTAATCCTAAATCCTAGAACCCTAAACCCTAAACCCTGAATCCTGAGCCCCTTCACTCTCCAAGCGCCAGGCCGCGGCATCTCCCAGTTTCAGGCGACTGGCCGCTTCCTTGGCCTCGGGAAGTCTCCGATTTACCAACCCTTTATTTGGGTATGTTTTAGGGTTTGGGATTTAGGGTTTAGGGTTTAGGGTAGGTTTTAGGGTTTGGGATTTAGGGTTTAGGGTTAAGGGTAGGTTTTAGGTTTTGGGGTTTAGGGTTCATATTTAGACCATATAGGATAACGTAGGGGTATATTAGAGTATATGAGCTATAGTCTAAACTCCTAGTATCTCCCTTGATAGCTCGTATAGTATTCCCCTACATAATCCACTATGTGACACCCTCTAAGGAGTTTAGACTACAGCTTAGTTAGGTTTTGTCTTGCTCCTTTTTCGACCTCTTCCGTGAAAAGCTTCAGAAGCTCTTCGCAGCTGGGAGTGTGACGTTTTTGTATGCCCTAAACCCTAAACCATTAACCCCTAAACCCCCAAACCCTAAACGCTTTCTATTGCGATTGTTCACGGTGGAGCAGGAGCTAAGAGGATTTTGCCACGCGGTTTAGGGTTTAGGTTAGGTGGACCCCCCCACCATGTAATAGTGGTATAATAAGAATATAAAAGGACCCTAATATAATCCCTATTATCCCTTATAGTCACTATTACTGGGTGGGGGGGTTTAGGGTTTAAACAGCCCTGCGAAGTTTGAATCGTCCTTGCATGGGTACACTGCAGATCCGAGACATCACCCCTCCCGAAAGGTTCAGAGACCGGGGGCTGCGCATACGCTCTCGGGGCTTGATCCTTAGGGTTTAGGCTTTATAAGGTTTGGCGTCTAGGATGTAGGGTTCAGGGTCTACATTGAACCTCAACTTCACCCTGCTGAACCTCGGATCTCTTGCAAGCCTGACCTCTTGGGTACGGTTCGTGGGGACTCAAAGTACATGAAGAACTGATGAATGCCTTCCAACTCTCTTGCTGGTTCCAAATCTGAAGATGTCCTGAGACTTCGTGCTGCCAAGTGCAACCCTCAAACCTGATCCCCCCGAAACTGGAATCTCAATTCGTGCTCATGGTTCACTAGACCCTGGCCCGCAAACCGCCGACCTCAAACTGAATCCCAAGATCCATTGAACCTCTACAGTTAAAGACTACCGGACAACCGGGCCGCGATGAGGCAGCGTTGAGTGTCCGGCGACATCCAGCTGCTGCTGCGCGCGCTGCAGATGTCCTAGGGATTTGCTTGAGGCACTCACCAGATAGGGATCATATGGGAGTTATATAGGTACTATATAGGGGTTATATAGGGGTTATTTAGGGGTGATATAGGGACTATAGGGGGAGTTTCTGACTATGGAACATACAGTAGCCATAGCGCAATTCCTTGATGGGTCTGGGGCCACCACTTAGTAGTCATGTAGGTCTCAGAACTGTCTATGCATATCGGTGCATGCATACATTATTTGTGGAGTGGTATGACAGCCCAGCAATCAATCTGCCTACTCTGCGTGCCCAAGAACCCTAGCGAGTGATGAAACCTAAAATCTCCAAGACCACCCTGGTCCATGCAAACACCACATATGAGCAGAGGTTTTCGGTGGATATTTTGTCATAGAAATACAACAGCTCGGAGCTGCTTGAAACTTGTCTCTAGATTGAACTAGATTGAAAACTCTAAGCGCTTTCCATTTCAGGAGTACAGCACTCCTATCTCACCCCATACCATACAGCGCAACCCTAAACCCTAAAGCCCTCAACCCTAAACCTACTACTAAACCCTGACCCTCCCCCAGGTGCCCGCACCTCGCCGCTGTGACATCATCGTCTCGGCGGATGAGGCCTCCGCGTTGAGTCGGAGGCCACGCTGCCTCAATCGGGGAAGTTGTTCAGACTTCAGGGTTTACAGCGCGGTTATATAGGAATTGAGTAGGAGTATAGAGGGATTCTACAGGGTTTGGAGATATAGCCCCAGGAATAGAGAATTAAATGGAGAGAAATCTGAAGTTTATGTAAGAGGTACATGAACTGCTACTATTCCCATGGTTCCTCCCACAGATCAAGCCACGGACCGCAAACATAAGGAATCATGATCGCCCCTTTATTAGAGCCTTTTTGCGGACAGCTCTTGATTGGAAAGCTGTCCAGCATCAAATAACGTGCCTGAGATTAACCCGTGGGAATGAACAACTGGGACTTTAGGGATTTAATTAACGATTGAGGATTAGGATTGGGGGCTTTGGACTTGGGTTGCGCCTCGTGTCTATGGGGATCTATATTGCGCAAGCAGGTTGAAAGGGGACAAGTAACATTCGAGATTTCGGGACATTTCAGGTTTGGGGTTTGGAGTTCTGCGTTTAAGGTCTGGGTCAGGTCTTGAAAGCCTTTTCTGGAAATCATGCATGGGAGTACCAAGTTGATCCGGCGTCGTCTAGATTCATTTTGGGAGATTTCGGCGATCAATTCCCATCTATTTTTGGCAGCCCTGTTTAGCCGTCTTAAGAAAAAAGGTTAGCACGGGCTTGCTACAGCACCACACATTGGAGGTTTTGAGCCGGATCCAACTTTGCCGTATTGCACAGGCCACAAAGGGCTGCTGAGAAATCCTACATCGCCACAAGTTTCCTCAGGCCTAAAAGAAGCTAAACATAATCTACAATATGAATGGCATTTAAAGCGGTGGTAGACGTCTGTCATGAATCAACTCAAAACCTGACACTCCCAAATTCCCAAGCAAGAGATATGCCCCCTGAACTGTGCAGTTTCAGGTCGCAACTCCGAACCCTTATCCCTATAGATCCCAGGCCCTAGGCAACACCTTAAACCCTAAACCCTTAACCACGAAAATCCCCAAATCGCAAGCCCAACGTCGGTAAATGACTTGTCGGTTGTTAGTCGGGAATGAAGGAATGGGAATATAACATCAGGTACTATGTGGACTATGCAGGGGCGACTGTGTAAATCCATTCCATTCCCCGTTAACAAACCCGAAGCCCCCCCAAAGTATTGTCTCAATGGGTCCCTTTAAAAGCGGTAAGTGGCAATTTCTATCATCCCAAACTTATACCACACTCCCCAAACCCTCAACCCTAAACCGCGCATTCACTACTATCAACCAGCAAGCTTCCTAGGGATCCGAATAGCCCAATGTAGGTAACATTAAAGACGTTGGGCCCAAGATTTGTGTGGTTGGATCCCTATATATACAGCCCCATTTATATCCCCAGTGTTCATTTCATTTCCGATGTTCTTTTCCACTTGATTCTCCATTAATGATATATTATTTGTACACTTGGATCCCTAGGGTAAAAAGTATAACCTTAAACCCTGAACCCTGAACCCTTAAAGCCTAAACCCTCAACCCTAAATCCCTAAACCCTAAACCCCTAAACCCTAAACCCCCTTAAAACCCCCCACCCCCCCCTACGGATGAATAGCAGGCGCCTTAGCTCTGCGCACTCGGCTTCCAGATTGGAAGATTCCAAGGCCAGCTGAGCCCTTGGCTGCAGGACTTGAAGTAGTTTTGGGGGGTCGGGGTTTAGGGGTTTAGCGTCTAGGGGTTTAGGGTTCAGGGTTTAGGGTGTAGGGTTGAGGGTTTGTGCGACAGGGATTTTAGAGGCGAATGGTGTTTAGTTTTATGGGGGTTTAGAGTTTTAGCCGCGTCAAGATAAGGTTCGACTCTAGAGTTTGAAGGGTCAGGGTAGCAGAAGCCAGGAAGTTGAATGTGAAGTTGAACATCAGTACGTGTCCCCCTACCCACGACTCGGGCGGCGGGAAACGTAGCCCAACAATCCCATTTCCATGTTCCGACTTCGTGGCTGTCGGATTCGCCGAAGTCATGCTGACGGTCACAGCATGACCATCCATTCATTGCCGCCACGTTGCCCCCACAGACTACATACCCCAGAAGAATCCCTACAAAGCCCCATGCGAGACCCCCATCCAGACTCCTCACAGAATGCCTCCGTACAGAAGCAGTGCCAAAACCCCTTACACATGCCCTTCATAAGAATCACTGCATAACATAACCTCTTCTCCATATAACTCCTAAAGAGTACTAAACAAGCCAAGACTCAACAATATGAAATCCATACAAGCTCTCTTTTCATAGTCCCTATTGGAAGTCAACAGGCCCCTGAGACTATGTCTACACAATCCTACACGACAAATTGCAGCTGCGGCGCTCTTCCTGTCGCAGAGCTTTGACCTGCTCAACATGGGCTCAAGCACGGTGCAGGATTTGTGAGGGGTCTGTGGATAGATGCAGGATGCGTCAGGGGTCTGCGGATAGCCTAGCATCTCTTTGCTCTGCCGGGTTCTCTAGACGGCCTCCACCGGGACGCAGCGCATCGCAGCTGAGAAGCTTCTTTCGCTAGGAAGTCGCAGCCGAGGAATAAAGACTCTTCCCGATCCCGAAAAAACCAACAGCAAACACATCCCCACAGACAGTGACTCGCTTATCTGCGAATTGAGCATACGTCCCCTTATGTGCTCCCAGGCGTTCACACTTGCTGAAGACCCCTAAATCTGGGTCCGAAGTTCTGAAAGACTTTCGAAAACAACATCTCTTCATCCTCCGCACAGAGCCATATATATGTCCTCAACCGCACCAGCCATGACCCATTCCACAACCCATGGGGCATCCGACAGGCCAGTGGCCTCATCAGTCACATCTTCCGGATTCTCTGACGGCCTTAGTTGCTGGTCTCAATGCTTTCCCCTAGTGTTCAAGGCTTCTACTCAAAGAGAGATATCTTAACAAGCCTTGAATTTGGCAATCTAGGGCCTCCGAAGCGACCCAATCCCCTCGAATGCACGAAGAAAAAACTTGAAGAACATTCCAAGAGCTTGCCATCCGACTGCACTCTGCCTTGGTAGCCTTAAACCCTCAACCCTAAATCCTAACTTATTGGTCGGAGGAGGCCGCCATGTCTGCGGAAGGCACTTGAAAGCTGTGACCCCAAACAGAGCTCATATGGGCAGTGATTTTTGGTGGTTGGCTTAAATTAGATTTCCTTCTTCGTGTCTGAAAACACTATAACTACCAGGTGGATGTCATAATCTTACTCCATATTTGGGATAATGCCATGCCCAAATAAAACGCTATAATACCACTCACAATGCCATCTCAATAACGGGACCTCCCTTGCGTACCCCCAAATCTAATCACCGGATTCATTGCAGGAAGAAGAAAACATCGGAACCCGATTTCCAAAAAAACACTCCAAATGCTCAGGGTACTGCAGTTGACCGATGTGCGCAGAAAAGTTCGTACTGACCTTTCCAACACTCAAAACCTGTACGACTCTGTCGCATGGATCCCTCCCCATACTTCTTCCAACTGTTTTCTACCCAAGGCACGCACAGACCACCCTGAACCTGTAGTCATCCCCGGAACTGCAGGCCCAATCCCTTACCGCTTTGTACAACGCACTGCCAACCCTACATCCTAAACCCTAAACCCTAAGCGCCTAGGACTCCAGTAGGGATCATTACCCTAAGGGGTCCAAGGACCCAAACAATAGGGTTTTCACTCGAACATGAATGGTATTCGGGCCCTAAAAACTTTGGGTCCTTGGACCCTTAGGGTTACCACTCTGTACAACACAGTGCCAAACCTCAGTGCCCTACACCCCTGCTTTAAGCGCACGTATGTTTTAAAATTCCACACATGGGATGTTCGAAGAGTTTCCAGGTCAACACCCATAAAATAAAGAAGAACCTCCCACCCCATAACACCACGTATGCCGCACTGGGAGAGCCCTCTTCTTTAGTTCCCAAACCCCGGACCCCACACCCCAAACCCTGCGCATGGCTGCGCGCTAGTAACTCCAGAAGCATTCAAGCATACGTACACAAATCCTGACACTTCATCCCGAAGTAGTAAAGCCAATCAGATTAAAATGTCCTATACATCCCGCATGGGTAGTGTTCTTGGTGGTTGAAGAAGGCAGTTTTCACTTCCTCTTCTCAAGCGACATCTTGGGGACTGGCCCTTTAGCTATCACTGAGCCCTCCCCAATGCTCTTAATCATGAGTTCCAATCTGGCACGTACCCTAGTGATAAATTTTCCCCCTATGTAGCAATAGAAATATATAACATCCCTAAACCCTAAACTCAAAATCCTAAACCCTAAACCACATAGCAAGTCGGAATACTGGTCATGTTGGCGTAACTTGAGAGGGGATTGCTGCGGGTCGGGACCTCCCCTCAAGGAGGTGCATCCTGAATGGTCCCTCCATTTTTGCATCTTAGAACAGGTCCCATGGGTACCGCACCCCTCCCTTTCAGCAGCACGAGCGCGTGCTCGACCTGGGACTTCCCACGATTTACAACGATTTGGCGGTAGGACGGTTTTCGTTGACCAAAGTTTGGGGTTTAAGGCTTCAGGTCTAGGGCCCTGCAGTTTAGGGCGAAGGGTCTTTGGGGCTTGCGTATAAGGTTCCTGTGGGCTTCAAGTTTGGGCTTAAGGTATAGAGTTTAGGCTCTTAGGGCTTGAGGTTTCGGGCAGTTGATTCATGGGATGAGGCTGGAGGTAGGGGTTCAGAGGGCTTTGGGTTTGGGGTTCCTAAAACGGGTGTGTCCTGAAGAAAGTCGGGTTGATCTGTAACATCTTCCAAGCCATCTGACAAAAATCCTCCAATGAGGACTAGGAGGGTTTTGAAAGAAGCCATTCTAGCATGGAAACCCCGAGGTACTCTTGAACCCTTGACCTCAACTAGCAGGGGTTTCATTCTAGGCAAGGCATACAAGGCTGCAAAGGGATTCTGGGCGCCTGCGTAAGGCTTTACACATAGCCGTTCATTGATTCAGCAAGGCCTACGGTCAACAAGAAACACGCGAGGGTCATAGAGGCCTCGTAGAAGCTGCGTGCTAACCCTCGACATTCAGGCTGCTGCATCAGAAGGAGCTGTGAGGTTTACATGGTGGTACAAACCAAGGAATAGCTCAACTCACCTTTCTCGCAAGTCTATCTTGCAGTTACCCTTCTTCGAACTTGCGGTAGTAGCTAAGATGGATCTCTCAAAAAGGCCCTGCAACGACGACTGTGCATGTTTAAAGGTGCTTTCTTGGATCCGGTGGTGGTTTGGGGGTTTGATTCCTTCATAGTTTTGCAAAGCCTGGCCAACAATACCGCAGTTCAACCGTTCACTGCGGATTACTTGCTTAGATTTAATGCTTAAATTAAACTTCCCCAATTCTGACTTCCACTCCTGATCCAGAAAAGCATTTGACAAAGACTGTCCTGGAACCCTGAACCCTAAATCCTCAACCCTAGTTTGTAAACCCAAGAAACCTAAATCCTAACCCCCAGAGCAAAAACTCAAGTCTTGAACCCTAAGCTATAAACATCTTTCTGCAGGTGGGCCACTGAGCTCTTCCGCGGCTGCTTCCTCTTTGGCCTTGCTGGGGAGGTATGCTTCATACTACAGATCCTACATGACCTCAACTAGCCAGAACTTTGGGAGTTCAATATCACAAGGTCATGCAGAAGTTTTGCTATAGACCGTATGATCTCTCCGAATTTGGGGTATATTGCGGAAAGGTGCTCAAAATCAAGGCCATGTTCATCTTGTTTAGGTGGACACTACTATGCAGAAGCCATGAATGAAATAGACCGCCAGCTGAACAAGCCCGGCCAGCTCAACAAACATAACCCGCTCCTCCCGATAAGACTCGGTACCCAATAGTTCTTGGCGCTGAGCAGCAGGGGACTACAATGGAGTTGAGGCTATATGTGGCATCCTGAAAACTCTTCTCATTGGCTGTTTGGTTGGGGACACAGTTGATGGTCGAGTGACCAAAATGGCTGAGAAGCTGCAAAGCATACGGACAGCATACGGACTAGGGGCAACAAATGGGGTGTGTTCTCAAAACAGCACGCACGTTGGGACTTTCTGAAGACACAGAGAGAGAGAGCGAGAGAGAGACAGAGAGAGAGAGAGAGAGAGAGACAGAGAGAGAGAGAGAGAGAGAGAAAGAGAGAGAGAAGAGAGAGAGAGAGAGAGAGAGAGAGAGAGAGAGAGAGAGA
>CAJNIZ010003864.1:10014-22668 GCA_905231905.1 Symbiodinium pilosum | reverse complement strand
GGCTTAGGGTTGAAGGTTTAGGGTGATTATGAAGGAACGGGAAGGAGGATGGAAGCTACTGTAGATTTAGGGTTTTATGGTATGAAGGAATGAAAAGGAGAATGGAGACAGGGTCTAGGGCTCAATGTAGGAAGGAGTGGACAAGCCACTTCAGACTATAGTCCCCCTTAAGTAGATAGAATATGGCTTTGGGTATATTAGAATAAGGTCCCCATATACCCCATATTCTATCTACTTAAGGGGGACTATATCTGTATTTAGGTTTTAGAGTTTAGGGGTGGGGTAGAAGGGGAATGAAGGACTGGGTGGAAGGGATTATTCCAGGGGAGTCTCTAGGGACTCCTGTTAAGGTCAGCTCTCTACTATGCACCAGGTCCCCAATATAGACCCCCAAATATTGCAATCCTTATTCTGGGACCCCCCAGGATGGTACCCCTAAGTCCTAAGTTTCGGAAACCTCCACATTCCTTTTTTCCCATTAACCACCAGTAAGCTTCACACGCAGAACGGTGTGGGCCTCTCAGTTGAGGGATTCCTCACACCATACAAGCTCAACCCGCAGCTTCGTGGGTAGGGATCTATATGAGCTATAGTCTAAACTCCTTAAAAACGGGTTATATAGGGGTTATATAGGGGAGTATTTCTGGGGTTATTAAGGGGGATGCTGGCAGTTTAGACTATAGCTCATATCATGGTGTGGGGTTTGGGGTTCAGGTTTTGGGTTTCAGGGTTCAGGGTTAGGGTTTAGGATTCAGTGTTTAGGGTCCAGGGTATAGCGTCATATCATATTACATACAGCTTATGCCATATTGGGCCTTTTAACATTCAATGGCGAGCTTATGTGAGGCCCATCATGTCGACCCCTGACAATCCTAGTCCTATGAGGGCTCACATGTGAGGATCCCCATATAGGTCCCTACCCAGTGAGGAAAATTCAAAAAGTTAGATTTTCCAAAGCCCATGTGCGATAATCTCTCTGCATCGAAGCCTACAGCCTATGCCTAATCCTTAAACCCTAATCCAGGACTCCAAGCCCTAAACCCAAACCCGAAATCCCAAACCCTGAACCCTAAACCCTAACACCTGGATCTAGGTCCTGACCATGGGCCGCAAGTACGGGCCAATACCTGTTTGCTGGTGGTCTATAGGGCATGTAAGGGTACAATCCCAATAAAATCCTTATGTAATCCTTACAATCTCTATAGTTTTCAGTTTCTTTTCCATTATCCCCATAGAACCCTAATATACTACAGCTAGGTCTCTGTTTTAACTAGGGATCCTGAGGACCCCAGAAATCCGGGACCCTACTAGCCATGGTTTTCACCTTTCATAACTCCCGAACCCCTAAACCCTAAACCCCCCGAAATTCAGGTACAGCCCGAGCTGCCTGAAGCCGCGGTGGTGAGAGGCAGGCAGCGTAGGGTCGCGGAGCTTGGGACGCCTGGCTTTCGGGTATAATATCTAAATAATTACGAGTATTATGGTAGGGTTTAGCGTTTAGGGTTTAATTGCCAATTCTATGGTTCCATATTCCTCGTATGATTATAGTATATGGTACCTCAAATGGACTTCAAAATGATATTGGTAATTCTTTAGGCCCCTGTAGTAGAGGGTTTGGGATTTTAGAGTTTAGGGTTTAGATTTCAGGACATACTTGGAGGGTCGGGGGGACTTAGTAAGTTGAATAAAAACAAATGGGGTTCAGTAGTTAGAGGGTTGAGCATTTACGGTTTAGAGGGTTTAGGGTTCAGAGGGTGTTACAGGGTTCCTTGAGATTACCCATGCTTCAGCAGGCATACATGCATAACCATCTAAACCGTGGGTTAGTGGAGTTGCTGTGTAGGTTTTCAGCACGTCGAGTTTACTTGGCTAGGGTAGCCAGCTTTCGAAAAGCAAGGGACACACTCCATTATAGGTTTTGGCGTATTTTTCTACACTTGATCCTATGCCCTAAGCCCTAAACCCTGCCCCATGCAGGGAGTTGGGTTTGGCTTCAGGATTTGCGGAGCACTGGGGTTTATTCAGGGCTCAGCAATCCCCAGCTCCCCAACGTTTTAGGGTTTAGGGTTCAGGATTTCCATCAAGATGGAGGCTTGTACGGTCTAATTTGCGGTAGGGTCCTAAAGGGCTATCGCTCAAAGCACCAATTTTACACCTTGAACCTTAAACACTAAACCCTAAACCAAAAAAACCCTAAACCCCAAACCCCAACCCTGGGCACTCCGTTCTGGATATTTCGAAGCTTTGCGGCTTTTGGGGCCGCCTCGAAACTTCAAGATAGTTTCGGCTCAGAAATGAAAAAATGGCCGCAAGCCTTAAACGCAAACTCCTAAAACCTAAGCCCGCAAGCAGAAAGCACACCAGGCTGGTATCCCCACTTTCGTGACATGGTGCTGCGCCATCGCCCTAGCAGCCTTTTGCGTGAGGACTACCCTGGGTTCTTGCAAGGTTTAGGTTTCCTGGATCTTGTATGGATGATTTAGGATTGATAGGGATCATATGGGAGCGCCAACTATGCATCCGATCATACCTAATGAGCCTCGATAAGCCCTAGGAATCCCCCACGAAGTTCTCAGCTTGTGGGGACCACAGAGACGCCATGATGTAAACTGGCTTAGACCAAGCTTGTTTGTGCTTTCCTCCTCCAGCCTCTCCAAGTTACTTACTGAGTTTTTAGTGGGGAATGGAGGAATGGATCGGATCCCTGTAGTAGCTGATATGCAATCCCCCCAACTCTGGCCGTGTTTCCCAATGAACAACCAGCCCTAAACCCTAAAGCCCTGTATACCACTATCATATCCCTATATTGGTATTCAAGCTAGCCCTAAACCCTAAACCCTGAACCCTAAACAATCAGCCCTAAACCCTAAAGCAATTACCATCAAGTTTCAGGGTGCACCCCTTGCACTTAGGAGAGTCCAGGTCCCTATCATAGTCATGCGATAGTTCTCAGCTCCTTATCATAGGGGTTGGGTAATTAAGATCCTCTTATGGATTTCTTATTGAAGATATTTTTCTCATGGGGGGATTGTGGGATGCAGGTCTTGATATGCAAGAAAGCCAATGCCCTAGCCTGTCCAAGTACAGGGTTTCGGGACCATATGTTGCAAGATGAGCGTCGTGAGCTTCCATCTTTGGACCGTGAAGATGATGTTTGGCGGATGCCGGCTCCATCCACGCAAGGGCAGCGCAACTGCATGGACCCGCACGGCGGAAAGTTGGCGAGAAACTCGAAACCTTGAGCCCTAAAGCTTAAACCAGCTCTAACTCCTAAAGTTTTCGCCCTAAGCTTAAAGCCTTGCATCTTCAGCCGTCAGGACCCTCAGCCTTAAGTTTCAACCCAAACTTCAACCCGTAGCCCTCATACCAAAATCTCCCAAGCCCCAAACATAAACTCTACAGTAGTTTTCGTTTTCCTTTGCACTTCGTCATTCCACTCTAAACCCTCAACCCTATATAACCCCATTGGAGTACTTTCCATTTCATTTTCCATGGTCCCAAGATAACCCCAACCAATAAGACGAAGGTTCCGGCAACTCGGAGAAATTGACGGGCTCGCGCTGCTTGGGCGCGTCCGGCACCTGGGGGCTTACCGTGAGGTTCCCCAGGGATCGTCAAAGGATCTACTGTTGAACCTTGGGTCTAGAATTTTGAGTCAAGGGATTGTGGCGTTTAGGGTTTAATTAAGGATTAGGGTGCTGGGGATCAGGGTTTAGGAATAAGGGTTTTGGGATGAGGGTTCCGCGTTCACGGGATGTAGCAAGTACTTGTAGCTGGGCTTGGAAGATTAGCTAGTATCCCCCTAACTGGTCTTTTGCAGGGTACGTACCCTGGTCACAAGTGGGCTTGCTATCACAGCCTCAGGTATGTGTTGTGATAAATCCATCTAAATACAATGCGTCTCCAAGCAGGGTTTGGGGAAGGTTTTTGAGGGTTTAGGGTATGTGGTCTTGAATGGAGGAGGCTTGCTTGAAGTCATTAGGGTGTTCTAGGCTTTTGATTTTGCGAAGTTTCTTTGGTGCGCATGAACACGTAGGTAGACCTCAGATTTCATAGCGCTAGCATAAGCAGCTTTGGCATGATCCGTGCTCGCTTTCTTATTGGCATCCACGTAATAAACCAAGAGATCCCTTGAATCCCAAATCCGTGCCAGTTAAGCCCACAACTCACCTGAAATTCAAAACCTAAACCCTAAAACCTGAACCCTCAAACCCATTTAACTTCCAATCCCTGAGCCCCAAACCCCAACCTTGAAACCGTTTCCTTACACCTTGACCAAGGCTCGTTCCAGCTGTGGCACGCCTCGATGGCCCAGCAGTCCAACTCCCAGCCTTGTTTGAACCATTTGGGTAGGCTGTAGGTTTAGGGTTCAGGGTAGCCGCTTACATATGCCGCCATAGGGCTAAGGCGTATACAGGGATTTGTGGGGTTTAGGGAGCAGGATTCAGGGCCTGGGGCTGCAATTCAAACATCATGCACCACCCAAAGTACCCCAATCTCGAGGTTCTAGACCCTATGCCCTAGACCTTGAGCCTTCGGGTGGTGGTTGCAAGGACAGTCCCCACAGTTTGTTTGGGTAACCTCTTCCTCATCCTTTTATGTTCCTTGGGTCCGAGGGTAGCCCATTTTTCAGAAACTTTCATATGGTTTGTTGTCAAGACTGTGCGAAGAAGCGTGCTGACTCCAACAAAGCAGTTGAACATGTTCAGGACCTTCAAACGGGGCACGCCACTCATGAGGCAGCACTCGTCTTGAAGAAGATTGTAGGTGTTCTGAGGACCCTGCAGGGTCTATCAACGCAATCTTTACCACAAATGGTAGTTTCCCAGAATAAGGGGACCCCAATATAGATCCCGAAATACTATAGTCCTTTTTATGGGGACCCCCAGAAAGGGTACCCCTGATTTTGGGAAACCCCCAAGTATGGCTGGAGCTTGAAACCTTAGAAGCCAAGGATGAGGAATGAGGCCGCGCGGCTTTGGGTGTTGCAGGAGTGTGAGGTTAAAACGGTCTTTGGTGTAGGGTTCCGAACACCCGGCCCCCTTCTCCCTGGACTTGAAATCCTCATTCTCGAATCCCGCACCCAAATGCCTAGATCCAAAGCCTATAGCCTAGATGTTAATCCCGAAGCCCTAAACTCGGTGCCCAAATCCTTATACCTTAAACCCTGAAGTCTACATCTTAATCCCTGCATACCTTTCAGTGCTGGTAGAGGTCGTTCTGGACTTCCTGGAGATCATCCTCGATGCCGCTGAGTCGGCAGCGATGCCGGCCGGCTTGGAGGAGGAGGACGAGGTGGCCTGGCTTCTGTGCATGTGGGAGCTTGCAGAGGTTTCTTCTTGTGTCCCCTTAGAACACGGCCCAAAATATTTAGAGTGTACCAAAAATGGGGATCATAAGTTTGACCATCTGCTCTGTGGGGTTTCAGGCAAGGTGTTTCATGTCTGGGTTTGTGGCTTGAGGTCGAGGGTTGGAGGTGAATGTCTTAGGGTTGGCTGGGAAGCCTGCGTGGCCTCTGTATACTACTTTACCATAATTTCGAATGCACAAGCTACTTAGGGTGACGCAGGATCTTTAATTTCAACCGTAAAGAGGTACGGTTTGGGGGTTTTGCTGCCGTGTGGTGCGTGTCAAAAAATTCAGGGTTTGAGGTTTAGTGCTGAGGGTTTGGGGTCTAGGGTTGGGGGTTTAGGGTTTTGGTTATCGGATTTAGATTGGCGTGGGTGCGGTCACTGGTTTAGGCTCGAATGAAGCCAGCAGGGTGGTCGCTGATTTTAGGTTTCTTACAAGGCGCAACTGGGCTACCTTGAAGACCCTGGATTAGATGGCCTGGTAGGGGTGCCTTGGATTGCCACCAGAAGAAGGATCCTCATGGATAAAGCGTCTTCAGCATCGTGCATGTTTCGTAATGACATGGGAGTCCCCCAGAGTTAGCTTGCTTTTGTGTCCTTCTGTATTGGTTCTAAGTATGGCGGGAGGCCCTTTAGCTGTAGATTGTTATGTCGCAAAAGTAGGGTCCGGCTTGTAACCTTGAAGAAGTTTGAATGTTATTCCGTGATTTCAAAGTCAGGTCACATTCTGAGAGCCCTCAAACCCTGCGAGTGGTTCCCAAACATGAGTCCCGAACTCAAACCCCAAACACTTGACCCTGCACCCTACACCCTGAATCCTTCATCCTACACCCCCGAGCCCAAACCCCTGAACCTTAAATCCTCACGCCTAACCCTGAACACCAAACGTTGAATTCTAAACGCTAAATCCTACTGGGTTGCTGTTAAGGAACTTAAATTAAGTTACTACATTGGGGAAACCCTAGTATTTACTATAGATACCCAATATAGTAACTTAATTTAAGTAATTTAAGTTCCTTAACAGCAACCCAGCCTAAGGTCCCCGAAGGGGAGGAGGTGGCGGCCACGCCAGCCTCGGCTTCGTCGATGCCACCGCCTCCTCGGCTTACGCCGTCAGCCAGGGACTTAGATGGATAACAAATGGGTATTGGTCTAAATTCCCTATAGTACGGGGTCCTATATTTGGGTTCCCATTATAATACGGGGCCCTATATATACAGTTCCCCCATTTTGGGAACAGTAACTTAGGGAAACTACCAAATACAATATACCTATGTGAGCTACGGACTGAATTTAGGTTGGGGGGGACCTATCGGGGATTATATAGGATTTTGGGGGGGAACCTATTAAGGGATATACTACAAATTTAGTCCAGGGCTCATGTAGAGCCCTTCATATGACCCTCCAATAAACTCTTAATGAGTGGGGGCAGGACCCAAGACTTACCGCTCACCGATATGCTAAGAGTCCGTCTGAAAGGGTTGAATAGGGATTACCTAGAATTATAGGGTTCAGATAGAAGCTTAGATGATTACCAGATAAAGCAAGATCAGCTAGAAACGTGGGGAAGCCTGAAGAGCAGGAATAGTATTCCCCCATATTCCTTGCATAGCTAATGTAGAGTATGCCCAAAACCCTGTCCTAATTATTCAGGCAGCTACAGTGCAGTCTCCAAACCGAACGGTGATGTGGATTCTTTCGGAATATAGGTGTTTGGGAGACCTGAAATTATTGACCGACTCCATGGAACCTCCGAAAGGTCCCTTCAAGATCAATCAGTTCCCGCGAATGACCAAAACTATCCGCCCCTGGTACTACCTATTGGCTTTGTAGCACCATTTGAGCTATAGTCTAGACTCCTTAAAGGGGTTATGTACGGGGTTATATAGGGGAGTCTTATAGGGGTTATTACGCGAGATACTAGGAGTTTAGGTTATAGTTCATTTATATTTGCAGAATATTCGCGGTGAGGGGGGGTTACTGCAGAGGAGCTATACGTGGGTGTTTAAGCTATATGTCCCAGGGTCCCAGAACTTAATGTGCAACACCCACATGCACCTGCCTTTCCACAACCTAGACCCTCCAAACATCCTCGATGTAGGCCTCAGTGCCTTTAACCCTAGTTGAGGGGTCTAGGAAGGTCCTGGAAGATAGTTTCCAACAAAGCAGGCTTGCGGGATCTTCATAACCTGACCTATGGATGTTTCTTTGTCCCTGATAGGGGCAGGCAAGGTGGTTTGCATAAGAGACTATGTCACAGCTAGGGGTCTATTCAACATGAGTTCTTTGTTTTGGGGGGGCCTTGTGACGAGATCTTTGGTGCCGCTCCTCTTCATCACGAGCCTTGAACCAATTGGCGCAGAGGTTTAGAGCCTTAAAGTCAATTGTTGTAAGGGTTGAGGGGTTAGGCTAATGGCAAAAGAAGCCTAAGCTTCAAAATTCTGCAAGACCAAGCCCTGAACCCTTGTACCCCCTGAACCGCCCGAAGCTGCACCCTAAACCTCAATTCGCTCGTAACCGGCTTTAGGGTTTAGGGCCTAGGGCTTCGGGCGGAGGGCTTAGGGCCTAGGGTTTAGGGTTTAGGTTCCCTACAAATTGGGTCCTTTCGGAACCGTAGTGATAAGCAGGGAGGAGAGGCCCAGGGTTGGAAGTATGGGCCCCTAGTATGGGCCCTATATCTTGTGGTCTTTATACACCTATTGTATACCCTATAAAGCCCTATAAAGCCCAATTAAGGGCCCGTAGAATTGAGCCAGCAAACAGTTAAGGGCCCATATTGGGGGCTCATGGTTAGGACAGTAGAATAAGGCAAGCCGAGGCTTCCTTCTGAGAGACGGCGGGTTTTGCAATCCAGAAACTTGCTTCCCGAGCCCCTCCAGCCTGCATCAAAAGCTCTCCAACCCCAACGCCCAAACCCCTCATCCCTGAACCCCAACCCTGAACCCTAGCTTCCAAATCCTAGACCCTAAACCCCAAACCGTACTCTGGATGTACTAACTTAGGCAGGTTTACAGTATACGCTGAGATAAATAGAGACCTAAGAAGCACAGGGCAAGCGCCAATGCGCGCTCCGGAGCGCGCACGGCGATAGCAAAAAAATCCCAAACCGCAATCCCCAAACCCCAACTCCTACCCCACAAAACCCGCGTAAGGCTTTGCCAGAGCTAGCCGAGGCTGGAGCATTGGGGGGAATCATGGACCAGACCTTAGGGTAGAGGTGTAGAGTGTAGGGATGTGGGTTTAGGAATTAGGGTTCAGAGATGGGTCCTTAGAATTTAAGGTTCAGGGATAAGGGGTAAAGGATTTAGGGTTTACGGGGGAGGGTTTAGGATTTTGGGTCTGGGGGTTATAGGGATTTATTAGGTTTTGGATTCAGGTTTGGGGGCTAGCTGGCTCTTAGTTTCATCTGGGTGTTGACAGAAAGTTAAAGTTAGCTGAGCAGTATCACGATGGTACCATCGGGGAAGTGGGTTCTTGAACCTTCTGCCAGCCCCAAGACACGGAGGCAGGATTTGAAGAGTAGTCCTTGTGCAGTCACCTACACAAGTCCCAGTATCAATTCCCCTCATTTCTGATTAACCACCAGTGACTCAAGCTAGACCAGAAGCGTGCCCCTCGGTCAAGGCCCTTGCCCGAGCCACTCCCACAGTCTCGCGCTGGTGGTGGCCCCAGATGAACTGTAGCCGAGACTCTTTAAACGGCGTAAACCTTAGACCCCTTATTAACCCCTGTACTGCTTCCCTGTATAATCCCCTATCTAGCCCCTCGTAAGGAGTTTAAGGAGTTTAGATTATGGCCCCAGATGATGCCAGTGTGCGGTGGTTTGTGGTTTCCGGTCACGCTCAGGGTTGGGGAGTTTGGGTGTTGAAAGGTAGGGTTTCTGGGCTGAGAGCTTGGGGTGTAAAGATTCAGGGGTCTTGGGTTTAGGGGTTTGGGTTGAAGCTTTCCAGGGTCCTGGAGCCAAAAGCTGATATGGCACATGAAGCTTTGAACTGGCATGAGCGCTAGAAATATTAGCGCAGCTCCGCAATCCAGGTGCTGCGTACTTCTGCACTGCGCATAGATATCCCTGTCACGGGCTGCCCAGTACAAAGTCAATTGGGGCTGCTTTATTTGCACTTAAATCCTAATCCCTAGACCTTGAAAGCTCGTGCGTAGGGTGGTGCAACGTTTCCTGCTGCTGGGTGGGTCTTGTTTCGGATTTGAGGTTTCCGGATTGGAGCTCAGGAGTCATCAACTTTCGAGTATCCCAATCTCTACATGACATACTCGTGTCGGGTTAGTTTCCAATCAACCTCTAAATCTGCTTGGCCCTTGGAACCCCTAAACCCTAAACTGGAAACCCTAAACCCTAAACCCTAAACTTGAAACCCTAAATCCTAGACTCGAAGCCGTAAGCCCAAAACCCTAACATTGAAACTCTAAACCCTAAACCCTAAACCCTAAACAGCCTCCAAACTAAACCTTGTTGCCAAGGCTGACGGGAACGCAGTGGGTCCGCCTGCTGGCGGCCAGGGACTCAGGAGCGCCTGCAGCAGGAACTGTCAAGAACTAGGGGTGTGTAAGGTCCGGGGGTTTAGGGTTTAGGGATTTAGGGTTTAGGGGTTTAGGGTTTAGGGTTTAGGGGTTTAGGGTTTAGGATTTAGAGTTTAGGGGTGTAAGGGCTGGGGCTTCAGGGTTTACGTGGGGCTGAGGGATCAGGGTTGAGGCTTGCATGGATGGTGCTCAGCAGCAGTAAGGCGGTAAGGTGTTATTGAGCAATTTTGGGGGAATCTGTTTCACGGCACGTTCGGGAGCCGTAAACCCTAAATCCTGAACCTGAAATGAATCATTAATCCTGAACCCCAGATCCTGCGCCCGGAGCCGCTAGAGCAGATGTAAGCGTTGAAGCGGCAAAGTGTACAGACGCAGTAGCTTACCTGGGATATAGGATAAGGGTGTCACTTGCTGTCCTCCTGCAGCCTGCTGAAATATCTCTCTTCATGGCCTCTGCCAACGACCTGGCGTTGGTGACTGCGCAGACGCTGCCCCCAAACAAAAATGCAATCATGACGGTTGCTGGTCTGCAGGCAGCACTGGCGCCCTGTGCGCAAAACTGTGCACAGTTTTGAGCAGCCCTCATGCGCTAGTCCGGGCAGCGGAAGTCCCTGCAGGATTAGCATTCCAAACGTAGGGGGCTTGGAGAGAGTCATGCGGTAAACCTTGACCCCTGAACCCTAAACCCTGTTCCGGAGATGCCAATCCCAAGATTTCAAAACCCTGAAGGACCCCAAAACCTGAACCTTGAGGGTTGGGCTTCAGCCCCAAACCCCTAAACCCTAAAATAACTTTTGGTTAGCTGGGAATGAAGGAATGCAAAAGAAAATGGAAGTTACTATAATGGGTTATCTGGGGACTACTCTAAGGATCCATTCCTCCATGCCTAGCCGTAGCCAACCACAGGTGAGCAAACCCTAAAACCAAAATCCGAAACGCACATCCCTGAACTTTAAGCTACAAAGCTCAGATCCTCAGTCCCTCATAGGGAGTAGGGTTCAGGGTGGATACGAAAAATCCTGCATCACTCTAAGTACTACCTTGGGAAGTATGGGAGTTCAGTCTACCAAGGTCCTGCAGGAACTTTCAATCTTTTCGGTTCATTGTTGTATGAGACCAACGTGGACTGTAGAAGGGGTCCTGTAAAGGCATGATTCCCGTTATACCAACTGGCATGTGGAGTATATCGGGCTTGCTGGGCTTACTGCAGGGGTTATATACCCTACATCCTAAGCCTGCACGTGTAAACCCTGAGCCCTAGACCCTAAAACCTAAACCGAAACCTAAATCCTAAGCCCGAACCCGTAAGCACTGAACCCTAGACCCGTGTTTCTAAGCAGAGTTGAGGTTGGCGTCCACTTGCTCAAGGGCTTCGGCAAAGCCTTCACGCGTGACTGGGCAGAGCTATCAGGGATCAAGACCTCGACAGCGCCCTAAGCCATACCTGATCGTAAGCTGTTACCTTCATGTTTAGCATACTGATTAAGTCCTCGTGTTTTTTTTAAGGGTCTGCACTAGGTGGACCCCGCACCGAGTAATAGTGGCTTTAAGGGATAGTAAGGATTATATTAGGGCCCTCTTATATTCCTATCATACCACTATTTCAGAGTGGGGGTCCTCTGAAGGTCTGCAGATTGCTGGCCAACTCTGCTTTGGCTTCTTGATGCTAAGGCAAAAGACCCATGGTGGCGCGTGCGGTGGCTTCAATGCGAAGTGCTTACGCTCTTGTCTTGCTGGTAGGGAGTGGGGTAATGAAACAGAGATAATTATGGGGCCCTATTTTAAGGGATTTTGCAGGGATGTTTATAAGGAGCCAGTCACCCCCCACCCTTCCCTTTCAGCACCAGTAAGATGCCGGACCAGCAGGGTTCAGTTGGGTGCAGGGTCGTTGGGTTTTGGGCGTTTTAGGGGTTTAGGTTCTCGGTTTTTAGGGTTCAAGGTTTTGGTTTTAGTACATTTTAGGGTTTGGGGTCTGGGTCTTAGGGGTTTGGGTTTTAGGGTTACGTGTCTTAAGGTTAAGTAAGGGTTAGTGTTCAGGGCTGATGGTTCGTTTGGTTAGGGAGTAGACCTGATCTGAGTAAGCTGCGGCTACCTGATCCGAATTCAGCAGGTCCATGCAGCCTCAAACCTGAACCAAACTGGAGCGGCCTAAACAAATAGAGTGAGGTTTGGGGGGTAAAGCGGACATTTGTCTCGTTCGACCGTGGAACGAGAGTGAGTTGTCCACTCAGTGAACGAGTTACCTAGCAGACAATGAATACATAACGCACAGTATAGCGTGTCGGCTTTTTAGCTCAACAGGAATACTACACTTATTTGTGGATTGTTGGGGTATGGCATAATCCACACAATCATTCACACAATATTCGCATTGAAGCCTTTGGTCTAAGAGAGTTCCAGGCGGGCACTTATGAAGTGGGTACCCCAACCCTCCTTAGAGGCTTGGGCTTTCCATCATCTTGGGTTTACAGACTCGGGAAACGGGTTGCTGGAGTTCTGATGAGGATTCTGATCTTTTCCTTGAGTACCATTAAGAAGGACATCTATCCACAAGCACAATCCAGGCGCCAAGCCCCCCTACCTGCTGAGCTCTTTGAGCCACTTTGCTCCTCTGTGGTTTCGGCCTCCGTCCCCGTACTTGGGCTTTTGGGTCGTACCCTCCCTGCTGGGCCTTCAATGCCTTGGAAGCCTTTGGGCTCTTCCCACATAGCCCGCCGACTGCCAGCATGATCAAAACATGAGCCCCCTTTGACTGGGTTGCTGTTAA
>CAJNIZ010003863.1:3688-20444 GCA_905231905.1 Symbiodinium pilosum | reverse complement strand
ATCCAACTGTTAGCGAGGGGGGGCAGTACCCAAGGTATAAGGTTTCTGGGTTGGTAATTTTTCAGCTATTGGGTTAACGGTTTTTGCCGTTTTGGGCTTCGGGTTTTTGGGAAAGGATTTAGGGTTTGGGGTTCCTTGACTGACTGACCTGGACCCTGATCATACTACCTAAGGAAAGAGTGAGCGAGTGTGAAGATGTTTTTGTTCAACCTCTACTGACACCTTGGCTACTCGCCCTCCTAAGGCCAGTAGAGGACTGCTAGCGTTTTGAGCTTGCCTGCAATTCTGTACAGCGTCATTGCGAGGAAATGCCGCGCAATATGGCGGCGTGCTCATGCCAGCGTAAACAGACTCACTCCTAAAGATGTGCAGCATGGAACGTATCATCAAGGCAGCTGTTAACAACCTGCACTTGCATAGGGCCGGGCCAGCACTGTTCTGTTTGGGAACGCTTTGGCCCCAATGCTGCGCACCGAGTCAGGGATCTCGGCATGCTTCAGGGCAATGCACCCCCTGAAGGTGGAAGCCTCAATGCCAGTCACGAAGTCTGGGATCTTGATGATCTCCAGAGCACTGCAGTCTTGAAAGGCCCCCTCTCCGATGGTAATCACTGATTCGGGGATCTCCACGTGCTTGAGGGCAGTGCAATGTCTAAACGCATAGCTTCCAATATGCAGGACAGACTTGGGGATCTCGATGCCCTCCAGAGCCTCGCAGCATGCGAAAGCATGCTGCCCTATGCTTGTCACCGACTGAGGGATCTTCACATGTTTCAGTGCAATGCAGTTACTGAAGACGTAGTTCCCAATTTTGGCCACGGAGTCGGGGATCGTGATCGTCTCCAAAGCACTGCATGAGTTGAAGGCGTAGTCTCCAATGCTGCTCACAAACTCAGGGAGTGCCACGCTCTTGAGAGAAGTGCAGCTCATGAAGGCAAGTGCACCAATGCTTGTCACCTGTCTCGGAATTGCCACATCCTGCAACGCACTGCACGCGCTGAAAACAGAATCTTCGATGCTGGTCAAGGAAGTCGGGATCTTGATGCCATCCAAGGACGTACAGGAGACGAAGGCACGCCGCCCAATGCTAGTGACAAATGGGGGGATACTGACATGTGTCCTGGTTCCACACTGATATACGATCCAAAAACGTCAGTTCATGTTCTTAATTGAGCTTTAGCAAGATCAAAGTTAAGACGATTTTCAACTTTGACCCAGTCTCAGGGCACGGCAGCCCCAGAAGGCAGAGTCGCCGATGCTGCGGACGGAATTGGAGATCTTGATGCTTTCGAGGGCAACGCATTCTTCAAAGGCTCCGAATCCAATGGAAACTACCGAATCCGGAATATCTACATGTTTCAGCGCTCTGCAGTGCTTGAACACATACTTTCCGATGGTGGTCACAGACTTGGGGATCTTCACACTCTCCAAGGCCCTGCAGGCCACGAATGCACGATCCCCAATGCTTGTCACAGAGCCAGGGATGTCCACATGTTTCAAAGCAATGCAATCATCGAATGCAGAACATCCAATGCTTGTCACGGAGTTGGAGATCTGTACTTCCTGCAGGGCACGGCAATCTTTAAAGGCGCGGTCGCTGACCTTGGCAGTGCCTTCAGGGATTTCCACAAAAACCAGCTCAGAGCGGAGGGATCCGGCTGATTCGGCCTGGGTGAAGGTCCTGAAACGGATGAGGGTCAAGACTTGAGGTTCCCAAACCTTGCTGTCTGGATTCAGGATTTCTGCCGCCTCTGTTACCAGGCTTGCATGATAACCAAAAGGCCGCTTCAAAGCTTCGTGGCTCAAAATAGTCGCAACGGTTGTGCCGGGCTCTACCTCAGGGTGTCCTAAACCAGGGGTTCCTCTACCACCCCACCCATACTATATGGGGTTATATAGGCGTTATATAGGGGATATATAGGGGGTATATGGGGACTGTATAGGTGTAATGGAAAGGAAAATGGAAACTACTATATACTACCCCCCCGGATACGTTCCCACCAATTCGGCGTGTTTAGTGTTAACTAAGGCCGTTTGAAAGGGAAAGTGGGTGCATCATGATCCTTCCATGGTCTCTTATATGGGGGATTTACAGGAGTTGTCGAGGGAGTATAGAGGATTATATAGGGGAGATGTAGGGGTTATATATAGGGTCCCTTTTACATTGCACACTTTGCATAACAAGCTTACTACTAACAATATACCACATTTATGTTGTTCTAGTGTCTTCTATCATTGCTGTTATACTGCTACTATGATCACTTCGCATCACAAAGACTGAATATCTCCCTCAGGGCCTTAATTTTGAGGAATACCCACCTGGATCTCTGTAGAGAGTCCATCAGGACATTGGATGCGCACCTGCAACTTTTCTCAATATCTGTTGAAGGTCTGTATACGCAGCAGCAGGAGGAGTAGTAGTAGTAATAATAATAGTAGCAGCAGCAGCAGCAGTAGTAGTAGTAGTAGTAGTAGCAGTGGCTGTGGTGATAATAGTAGCAGCAGCATTAGCACTAGTAGGAGTAGAAATAATAGCAATACATAATACTTCTACCTGTAGGTATGGTAGTGCTGCAAGTAATGAGAAAGACCGCATTGACACGAATGTTCAGAGGCACCCTACTTTATGTTGTCTTTCTACTCCTCAAATATTCTATATTCTTCAAACCACTGCCCCTTGTGCCCGATGATGAAACCTGAACCCCATCATCTTGATATTCCCTCAGCAAGCCACACCATAGTGGGAACATCTATCATCTGGGGGAGTGAGTCCTCGCGGGACGGGAGTACAAGAATTTAAAATTGTAAGAGATACGCTGGTCGAAATGCCACGTTCCTGCATAAACATTTCTCATAAACATCCGTAGAAAAGGGCACTAATTGTGACGCACGCGCACCTGAAATGAAGCACTCGTCATGGTCGCCATGTCCAAGGACTGCGCCCTACTCACCAAAAGACCGTTAATCTAATTGAAGCCCAAAGAAAGAACCATCTACCCTGCTTCATGTTTGTGGAGTTTGGATCCTAAGCCCCTTAAGCCTTCTCCTTTAGACCCTCAGCACCCGCTATTAACCCTTCACCTTCAATGTTTCTGGTTTTCAGCACCCCGCAAAAGAGCTGCAGCTGCGCCAAGGATACAAGCAAAACCACCAGCTAGCCATCTGGGAGCTTCTTAAAATTAGCCATCAGGATTATGCAGGGGCTATACAGGAATTCTAGATGGAATATATGGAAGCGGTAGAAGATAAGGCTTTTACAGGGACTGCGCTGCATCGAATTAGCATGGAACCCAAGAAGGGGGGCTACATGGACTACTTACCTTTCTGCAAGAGGCTATACGTGGTTCTATGTTGATTTGAGGAAGGGTAGGGGTTCCAAAGAATATGTAGGAGTAAGGGTCTGTCATCAACTGTGGGGTTTGGGGTTTAGAGTTTAGAATGTCAGAAATTAGGGGTCCGGTTACGGGTCCCATAGTAGGGGTTATAGCATTTGGGCACACACAAGGACAAGGAGACCTTCACGTTTGGAAACGCCCATCCATGAGTTTCTAAAGGCGATGTGCTCCTCTGTAGTTTCCGGAAAATTCTCTTTTTCGGGGGTTAGAAATTACAGAGGGTACCTGACGGCTTCCCATGACCTGGGGATTAGGATCATGGCGTTTAGCTGCTGGTTTTGTATATCTCTAGTCGCATGGAACGTTGCAAAGTTGATTGGCCTTGGTGAGAACATGGTAGTTGCCCTAACCTAATCAAGGGGACCCCAGTATAGACCCCAAATACTATAATGACCCTTAATATGGGGGCCCCCAGAAAAGTAACCCTAAATCTGGGAAACCCTAAACCCATATTTCTAGCAACATCTTCTTTCTCACCAGAATCCGGCTTGAGGCTTCTACAGGGATATAAATAGGGGACTACTATAGGGGATATGCTGCTGTAGGGGATGATGGAAAAGAAAATGGAAAAAATTACTACTACTACTACTACTACAGTATATTAGGGTTCTACTATAAGGATAATGGAAAAGAATATGGACACTACTATAGTATAGTAGGGTTTAGGGTTGCTTCAGCAAAGTGGGGCGGGCAAGTGGGGCGCAGCCTTCAAATGCAGCGAAGACGCTCAAAATATCGTGGGGGTGTTCCAAAATTAAGGGGTGCCTTGATGGGGGTCCTCAGAATAAAGATCATAGTATATTGGGGTCTGTTCTAAGGGTTCCATTATTTGTGCAAATTATCAGGTGTGATTTCAAGGAGTTGACCAAGCCCAGCGGCCGCGCTGGCGAAAGCTACGTCGAGGCGCTTTGGCCTTGGTCTTTGTACCGTCAACCTTGGGGGGACTTTTCCAAATTGGGCTACACTTTGGAAACCTTTGGGGGTCCCTTAGGCTGGCCGTTACGTATACCCAAGTTTCAGATCCTGAAAAAAGGCAAATTGGGGACTTGAACGAGGTCGTTTGAAATTTGCACAGTTTGGGGAGATAAATGCGGAATACCAAACCCTTAAACCCTAAATAGGATAGTGGAAAAGAAAATGGAAACTAATATTGCCCAAAACGCTACTCCCCCGGGTAGTTTCCGTTTGATGTTCCATGCTCTTTTCTGATAGATTCGCCATGAACTGTTGGGGTAACATCCCTGCATCTATGTAATATGGCACAAACACCCCAAATAACCTAAACCCTGAACCCTAAACCCTAACCCCTAAACCCTATATAACCCATTGTAGTAGTTTCAATTTTCTTTTCCATTTTCCCAATGTAACCCTAAAATAACCGAATTGCCAAGAGGCCTTGCTCCGAGCAGGCTTCTGACGGCTCCGCGCCGCCCCATCGTCGGAGTTGTCGCTGAGCGAGAAGAAGGCGTCCTTTGAGGCTGTGGGGGAAGGGTTTTGGGTCTCGGAGGTTGAGGGTCTAGGGGTTTAGGGTTTTCAGGGTTTTGGGTTTTCAGGGTTTAGGGTTTGGGGGGTTTAGGTTTTAGTTAGGGGGTTTAGGGTTGAGGAGATTTTGGGTTGAGGTGGTTTAGGGTTTAGGGTTGGGGGTTTAGGATTGCGCAGGGATTTGGAAGGGATGATTGCATAGGGAGAAATCTACGACCCCTGACCTGACACCCCCAACCGCCAACCCAACATCCCATACCTAAAGCACCAACCTTTGAACCATCTATACCCCTAAGCAGCCGTAAATGCATAACCCAATATCATATATAGCCCCGAAACTATGAACCCCAAACCCCAAACCCCCAACTTGCTGGTTCTAAGCAGGGAACAAGGGAATCTTAATCCCTATATAATCCCTATAGAACATATTCCCTTGTTCTCTATTAACCCTAAACCCTATATATGTATCATATGTATTCCGTCATTATTTTCTACTAATGCAGACCCATGATTAAAAAAAACAACTTCTATAAAGGGCCCTAACATCAGGATTCCTACTATAATCCCTATTAAGGGGAGTAGGTTAATTAATCAGGGGTCTTCAAACCCTAAACCCTATACAACCCATTACAGTAGTTTCCATTTTCTTTTCCATTATCCCTATATAATCCCTAAACCCTAAACCCTAAGCCCTAACCCCTAGACCCCTAGCCGTAAACCCCAGCCCCCCAGTATCAAGGTCTACATTAACCCCCTAAATCCTAACCCCTAAACCCCTAAACCCTAAACCCCTAAACCCCTAAACCCCTAAACCCTATAATGGGTACCATAATCTCCGCCCAAAAAAATACGACTCAAATAACCCCTATATAATCCCTAAACCCCTAAACCCCAGTAAGCCAACCCTCAGCTGGAGAGTCGTCGTTCTCACCCGCCACTTCATCCTCAGCTCCATGTGGAGGGAGCCTTGGCCAACGAAGCCCCCTTTGGGTGCTTTTTGGGGGTGGGTTATATTGGGATAATGGAAAAGAAAATGGAAACAACTATAGTATAATAGGGTACATATATATATATATCTATATTGGGGTTATAGGGATAATGGAAAAGAAAATGGAAACTTAGGGTTTAGGGTTATTACCCTTAATAATGGAGAATCAAATGGAAAAGAAAATGGAAAATTAAATGGAAACTACGATATTGGGGTTATATAGAATTTAGGGTTTAGGGTTTAGGGGTTTGGGGGTTTGTAGGGTTTGTAGGGTTTTAGGGTTTTCGGGGTTTAGGGTTTCAGGATTTTAGGGTTTAGGCTTTAAGATTTGGGGGGGATCCCGGAAGTGATGGACCCGTTTTCGGGAACATAACACTATAGAAATCAAAAGTTATGATAATGATAGTTACCCATAATATGGCAGGCCCCGAGGCGGCAGATTGCACGAAGAAAAGCTGCGTGAAAACAGGGATGTTTGCTGGGTATCTTTGGCACCGTAGGCTAGAGAGAAAAGACCTTCCCTCGGAAGACTATGCCACGCCCCTTCAGGCTGATGATGTCTGCCCTAAGAAAAGTTGTTGCCTCGCACGCCGCGGCCCCAAGCCTTAAACCTTAAACCCTGGGCCCTTCATCCCAAACCTTAGATCCCAAACCGTAGATCCCAAACCCAGGAACCCGAACCCATCTTGCAGCTGTGCGACTCAAGATGCGACACTGCCCTCCTGGATTGTGGAAGCTTTTGATGGGGTTCATTACAGGCAGATGCTTCAGGGCTTTGAGGAAATTTTAATTTCCCTAAATAGGGGGACCCCAATATAGACCTCAATATACTATAATCCCTATTATGGGGATCCCCAACAAGGTACCCCTAATTTTGGGAAACCTCCAAATCTATTCTGAAGTTGTAGGGCAGTGATACGGGAGTCATGCCCTAGGCCCAGCACACCCGGACGTGCAGGTTGAGCACCGGTCTATTCTCAAGAAATTCTGGATTAATCGAGGCGTCACTCATAATAGATATGGCTTCTGACACGTTGAGCACATACTTCGGATACTACAATGAGGTTTCAAATAAACTGGGTTCCACTATAGACCCTAGTATGCTATAAACCTTGTGAGGAAAACCAATATAGACCCCAGTATGCTATAAACCTTGTGGGAGAGACCAGTATAGACCCCCAGTATGCTATAATCCTTGTCAAAGGGATCTAGAAACTTTAGGAGGGACCTAGGGACCCTTAATCCCATTACCATATGTAACCCTTAGATAGTCATTATATAACCCCTATATCCCCAGGTAGTCCCCATATTTACCCCCATAAGCTACAAGGGTCCCTATTAGGGGTCCCTCCACAAGTCCTTAGAAGGGACCAATGTACAACCCTTAAACCCTAAACCCTTAACCGCGTTAGGGGGACACCCTCGAACGGGATGCCAGGTTTGGAATCTACGCAGGTGAAGATCAGGCCTCGCTGGCGCCGACGCCAGCGCCGGAGACGACGCGCGACTTGAAACCTTTTGCTTACTGGGTTTTCGTAGGGGATATATCATATCGAGCTTATTCAGGGATTATAGTCCCTTAGGCCCTACTAATCCTAAATCCTAAACCCTATAATTATGGGGATCATGTTCCCTCATTCCCTACTATAACCCGAAACCCGATATAGAGATCATATTCCCTTATGCCCCGCATCTTGAGCCCTAAACCCTGTAAAGCGATGATATTGCATTATTGCCTGACGGCCCTAAACCCTATACAGGGATCATATTCCCTTATTCCCTCCATAAACTCTAAACCCTAAACCGACCCTAAACCCTAAACCCTAAACCCTAAACCCATTAAGTGTGGGGGGTTCATCCTCGGGGTCCCTGATCCCAGGACGGATTTTTGGGACTACCGGTGCCCAATCATTAACGCGCGCCCTGCCGGGAGTCTTCAGGAAAGTTCAACTTACTGCTTGTTCGCAGGGCATAAGGGTATCATAATCCCCGTATAGGGTGCAGGGTTAGTAGAGAAAATTGGGGAATAAAATCCCTACATGATATACGGTATTGCCTTATTCCCTACTAAGCCCCAGTAAGTCAAGGGGGTCGACTTTCTAGCTCCCAGGTTTCTTTGACAGTCCGCACCAGGTTGTTCTGCACATGGCTTTTGCTGGTCAAGCCGCTGTCTCATCATCAGAGGTGCTGTGGTGCGCGATGGCAGAAGGAAACGTGGGAGCTGGGCGGATCCTGATTGCTTATCATGTGGCAGCTGTCGCTACAGTGGGCTTGCATGAAATCACCTGAAGCCTCTGCTAGAGAGTTTGACATTGTATATGGATGGTGTGGCAACCTCAACCGGTCAACCCCAAAACTACCGCCCTCTGACTATCAGATGACCGTCATGGGGCTCTCCTTTCGGGCTGAGTTTACCAAATAAACCTATTTTTGCACGACTCCAAACAAATACATCGATGCTATGTTGCATGCCTTCCCAGGTGGTCCCGTTTGCGTGGGCTCAGCTGAACAAGGAGTTTCTCGAACTTTCGTGTCTTTGCAGATGCCAAAACCGTTGCATTCCTTATAAAAAGGCCTCATGCTTTTAAAAGACCAGTGTGACAGCAGCTAGAACCTGATTATGGAGTGATATGCAGCTAAGACCTAGCCCAAATCAGGCCTGTCCAAGAGGGATAGCGCTTGACTGATCCTTATGTGGCATCTCTTGGCACTCCCAAGACCCAAATCGTAAACCCTAAGCGCCACCGTCCTAAGGACCCTACAAAGACCATAGTCTCTTTTAAAGCAAAACACCTTTGCGGATGCCATGTGAGCTATAGTCTAGACTCCAAGTCTCCACCTGTACCTATAACAGTTCCCTATATAATCCCCTATATAACCCCCTTATAGTTTAGACTATACCTCCTGTCAGTTTGGGGGGAGGATACCATGACCCCGCTATAGACCCAATATAACCCCACTATAAGCCGAATATAACCCCAATATAAACCAAACATTATACCCCTATGTAACCCCTATATAGGGAGTTTCGGGACCTGAGGTGTGGACTGCAAATGCGCCCAAAACTTGGGATCTTCCAGAGACCGCTTCACGTCCGCACGCTCTAAGACCTGGCGGGGTTTAGGGTCTAGGGTGTGTGCTCTGCAGAATGCTTTATATAGATGGCTGTCTAGGATTGGTATAGGATTTGTAGATAAGATTTTGGGGACCATTTTGGATGTTTTTGTCTTTTAATATGAATGTCTTCCCCAAGAGGGACTTTTGCACAGCTCGATTTCAAAGTGCGCGCGCCCTCTGAAGGAATACGGGAACAGAATGGACCCAGTCTTGCAGCAGGATCTAGCAGATCCCCCTGAAAGGGTTCCCATGATCTACCCTAGGGTTCAGGGTTTAGGGTTTAGGGTCCACAAATGGTCTGGGCAAAAATCATCAAATAGCCTCCGAAGGCTCCGCGTTAAGGAGCCCAAATCGGAGGTAGTTATTCTTATAGTTAGCAAGGAAATGAAAACCTATAGTCTGGCTTGCTGTTAAGGACCTTAAATTAAGTTACCATAATAAATAGGTATATACATATATATATATATTGTGAATGATAGGGTTTCCCCAGTATAGTAACTTAATTTAAGTTCTTTAACGCCAACCTGGTAGTTCAATGCTCCCTAGCCGCTCATCCATACTGCAGGCTGGCCTGGCAGACGGCGGTGACGATCAATTGCAAACGGCGCCTTCGGGTCAACACTTGCATTTTCTGTGATGGATTGGACTACGCGAAAAAAATGAGATGAAGGAACATGATTAATTAATAGTCATTCAAAATATTCTGTGAGCAACGCAAGCCCCCCCCCTCCCCCCCCCGATTCTCGAGGATTGAGGATTAGGCAGTGGATTTCGATGCTGGCAAAATTCCCAGAGATTCTGAATCTGAAGCCGAATCCAAAATCATCTATTCGCGACCACCTGACTTCTGCTTCCTGCAGGCATCAGGCGAGCTGTTGGCGACAAACAAGGAACATGAAATATTTCGGCGTCTACGTGAACCCTGACAGGCAGGGCCTCCGATGGACACGCTGATCGTTGAACGTCGCCTGCCTTGGATGGATTGCTACGAGTCAAACGCAGTGGCTCGTGTGCCGTGATTACGTTATTGTTATATTGCGTCCAATAGCGTTCTTCAAAAAGTAACATGCGAACGCCTTAGTTTGGACCTGAAACGTTGGCGACATCGTGTCGTTGATCGTGCTTATCTTTTTAAAATAAGTTGTCTTTGCAACATGTCACTTTGTGTACTAACTCGTCAATCGAATGCCAAGACTTTTTGCAGATGGTTCTTTTGAGCCCTGGCATAACTACTTTCTTGACACTTGAACATCTTGAGTACAGACCCCAACATGCAGCCGAACAAGTCAAGTTGCAACTTGGCGGAAGCCTGCGAGACCTGTGCAGAACAAAAGCTTTGCTACCCTGATTAACGAGGTGTCGCTGCAAGCTAATCTCAGGGTGCATCGGGCTGTCGGGGGTGCGAACTGACGAATCAGTCCGATCTGAGCGCTTTGTAGTGGTAGCCTAGCATCACATCCACTGTCCTAGAATTCTGAAGCCCTCTACCACCCAATTTCAGAGTCCAGCACGCCTCATTGAAAAGGTACAGTATAAATGCTGCAATGGACCACTGTGCTTTCCTTTTGAGGACTTAGCCCCGCCTAAAGCGTCCCCGTTAGAAAAACCTGCAAGAGCCGACTGCAAAGACGGGGCGCCACAATCAAAGCTGTTTGTGTTGGGGTAGTGCCCCCCAAAAATCCCTCTTTGGGAGTCCTTGTTTTTCTATTGATGGAACTTTGTGTCTGCATCTCTGACAGATCCCAACCTGGTAGTTGATCCAACTTACTGTTCTCAAATAGTGTCTCTTCAAAGCATGCTAACCAAGCTCCGCGCTTCGCAGCTGAGATTTGTTTTTCTACTTCGGGGTTTGGTAAATAATGCACTTGAGTACAGCATGCAGACATCAGCAAAACCATCCCTCTCTATCCTGCTCAAAAATGGCGCAATTTTCAAGAAACCCCGCATGGAGGATATATTCTTCATTATCATGGGCACTCCCCAACAGCCCATTATTTGCAACAACCTCTACATGGAGGACCGCAGTCAACATTTCAAATTTAAATAGTGGACCTGGGTTCCTATTAAGGAACTTACTGCTAGACTAAACTACCAAGGGAACCCCTATGTTCACCCTCAGTGGTCCCTTAGAAGCCCAATGTTGACAGTAGCTCCCATGATCTGTAGTCTAAACTCCTCATATCCCTCTTAATAAGCCTAAAATACTCCCCTCTACAATCCTCTATATATTATATAACCCCTTATCCCCCTTGATAAGCCCTATAGTACTCCCCTACATAATCCTCTATATAACCCCTTTAAGGTAGCTCCCATGATCCCTGGCCTTGAGAAGCTGTGCATGAGCCATGGGGCTTAGCCGATCTAAGGTGGAAATGGTTTCCTGCAACAAGGCAAGGAGGGAAGGCGAAGGGAGCGAGGGGAGGGGATTAGTAGGGGAGTTGAGAGGCTTCATGAGGTGCTATTTGCCACTTTAACTAAGATTCCTGGCTTCCGTGCTCTTGACCATTGTAAAGAGTGAGTCTGTGAGTCTAGTTTCTTGGCAATGTGACGATGCAATGCTGGGAGGTTGAAGAGGCTCAACTGGTGATTCAGATCTCTACATAGCCCAAAATACCGAGGACACTGTGCACTGCCATCTGGAGGTACAAACTGTGTGTCGCCTTAACATCATGTCAATGTAGTGTTTCCATCCTGCACCGCACGGATCACACCAAGTGCAGAAGCATCCCCTGAATCCTCAGCCATACACCTACTCCTCAAACCTTGGAAGCTCTAAACCTTACATCGCAGACCTGAAATTATCATAACCTAAACCCGACGCCCGACAAACAATCCACTGCACCCTAAATCCTACTGCCTAAACCTTGCAACCCTAAGACCCTGTGGTCCAGCATGATCGGGAACACCACCCGGGCTCTGTCGGCCCCTGCGCCATCCTCGGTGGAGAGCCCAAAAAGCAGCTCTCAAGGGCAGGGCCCCAGTGGGGTGTAAAGTGCTTGGGGTTTGTTTAGGGTTTGGGGTTTAGGCTTTGTTTCTTTTTCTTTTTTTTTGGCTGGCCTCTTTCCGACTGCCAATCCAGTCCGAATGCCTTCCGGCAAGGCCCGGAGCATCCTCCCACAATTGCAACCAACTCCAGGGCCAGCAGTCAACATGAGGCTTGCAGTTCCCGAAAGCCCACCTACCCTGCTTGCCAGCCGCCAGGTTATGAAAAGCTCTCTATACAACCCAGCAGCTCGTTTTCATTTCAGGGTTTTGGGTGTAGGGGTCTCAAGTGTATGTGGCCCCGTATAGGGACTGCCTGCCTAGGTGCATCAAGTGGGGGTCATTGAGGGGTGCTGAAGATCTTTTGTTGTGCTCATGTACAAACCACCTCACCGACTTTGAGGCTGTAGCCTTCTAACACAACATATCGATCCTCCTGTTGATGTTCGAAACCCTGGTTTACTGAACCGGCTGAAGCAAAAACACGCTGCAAACCTCTCTCTGTCTCGCCTGCAGCTGCTATGCATTGCGTCCTTCCCATGACTATTCTAAACAGGTCAGCAGGTCAAAAGTCACAAGTCAGCATGACCGAGTAGCCACGACTGCGCGATCAAAGTCTTTGCCAAGCGCGCTGGCAGCTGCCCTGACCACATGCAAGGCTTCCAGTACAAGGATTTTGGTCCCGCAAGCCCCAACATTAGGCTATGATTATATGACTCTAATAGAGCCCTTATTGTAAGGGTTGGGGTTACCAAAACCCTGCAATTAACATGTACGGCATAGCGTCAAGGGTCTAGAAGCCGCAGGCTGGATCCCCCAACAGGGACCCTTGCAATTGGTTTACAGACGCTCCTAGGAGACTTCCTGGGGGGGTACGAGGGTATATGGGGAAAGTTTCCCCAAATTAGGGGTACCTTTTTGGGGGTCCAGATAATGAGGATTCTAATAGGGATGCCCTTTAAAGAGGTTAATAGCGGTTATATAAGGTTTGAGGTTTGGGCTTTAAGGTTTCCTCAAACTAGGGGTACCTTTTCGGGGGTCCCAGATCAACCCAGAATGCAAAGACTCTCGCTTCAAAAAAGGATGGCGGCGAAGATTGCAGCTGGAGGTGCTATTATCATGGGTTCCCCTAATACCCCCCTCTATACTACCCCCCTAAATTCCCTGCTTAATTAAAGGTATTTAGGGATAAGTATGACCAATTAAGGCCGATTAAGGGGGAACCTAGGGGGGCTAGTATAGAGGGGGTAGTAACGAAACCCATAATACTAGTGACCCCTAGTTTCCTTGCAAAGAGAACTCGTCCACAGAGAATCTTAACGGGCTTCTAATCTCAGGAATGGC
Organism: Symbiodinium pilosum; assembly: GCA_905231905.1. Taxonomy (NCBI): domain Eukaryota; class Dinophyceae; order Suessiales; family Symbiodiniaceae; genus Symbiodinium; species Symbiodinium pilosum. The sequence goes on along the minus strand of CAJNIZ010003863.1, from coordinate 7,137 downwards.
CCATGTGTCAAAACAAAACCAGCGGCGCTTTCCTGAGGGTCCGTATACTCAGGACCTCAAGGCATATCATGGACACGAATTGTCAAAGACTGTTTTCCTGAAAGTAGGGTTATTCGGGAAGGCCCTGGGATATTAGTCGGGAAGAGCTCACCCTTCAAGACTCTGTATGGGAACTATTTGGAGAACTTCTGATTCTACCAGACCCAGCCTGGTCAAACTTTGTTCATCCATGTCACACTCTTCCTCAACCCTACACCCTCAAGCCTAGGTACATCCCGAACCCTAACCCCTACTCCGAACCGCAAAGGATTGGCATTTTCCAAATGGGGTCCTCCTTTGATAGTTAGTAACACCTGAACCATTGGATCAGTGATCCTGGACGCTGAAGCAAGGACCCATGACTTTGTGAAGCCCTGATTTGTGGCTAGGTCCCAAGCTCAATGGTTTCCACGACCAAACGGCGGTGGAGAAGAAAAAACAATGGCGCCAAGTGTTCCTGCAGCTACGCTTTAAGGTTGAGGGCAAAATCCTACGGTTGAGGACCCACGATTTGTCAACTGACGCTTGTACGTCATAATCTCATGGCTCTTGAAACTGACAAGTCGGGGAGTGAGGTGAATGTCCTGGAGATTACCCGGCAGCCAAATTGTGCTGATATTAGCAACATCACCATCATCATCAACTTCATGTTCATGTCCTCTTTCATCCTCATGTGCTGGAAGTCGAGAATTCGATCAGTGACAAAGACAGGCTCACAAAAACGCCACTCCGCATTTTCTCGCACAGAATTTTAAGTAAGACCCTAAGTGACCAGAGACAAGAATGGCACTTCACAGTACTCGGTTGCTGTTAAGGAGCTTACATCCAACTTCCATGATATGGCCACATCGCAAAGAGTATGGGTTTTCCTGACCTATGCCCCGCACCCTAAACCCCCTTCAATTTAAGCTCAAGTTCCTTAATAGCCCAGTGTAGAGCTCTACCTCAGGATTGCGTGCCCTAAGCCCTACACCTAACTTTCCAAACCTAGGGTTTAGGGCTGAGGATTTAGGATCCAATCTTCAAATCTCAATCCGATCCGATCAATAAAGTAACTTCCATTTTGCTTTCCAGCTAGTGCAAGAAGTTCCATTTCTGCTTCAGTATACTGTATTACTATACTCCCATACCACTATACTTCTAAAATTTTGTAATACTATGTCACTATGGTCTTACTCTGTTAGATCACGGCTGCTTTAATATCATTAATAGTAACCTCTCAGCCGATTATAATGTAGTATTAGATACATATTACCGCTTTACTGCTTCAATGTAGTAACTCCCATTTCCTGCGGGATTTTGACCCTACTGCACTTTTAACAAGCACATGTTGATTCTCGGTCTAAGAGCCCTAAACCCCCCGTAGCCGTCAACCCTGGAATCCATTTCTTATGCGGCTGAAGCCATGGACTCCTAGTATGGAAACGCTAAACCCTCAACACTGGGATCCTTCCGTACCTACTACATGGCCTATATGAACCCCTTAAGGGTCCGTAGAATTCCGCTAAGAGGCCGAAGAACCCATATGAGTCATGAGCCATAGTCTAAACTCCTAGTATACGCCTTAATACTAAGACTCCCTTATATAATCCCCTATATACTAACCCCCTTTAAGGAGTTTAGACTAGAGCTCATATAACCCTAATCCCTAGTAACTACCCTATAATCCCAGTTTTCACTTCTTTTTCCATGTTATCCATTTGATTCTCCGTTGGACCCATATTTGAAAACCCTAGACTTCCTGGACTTCGGCCACTTCGGCTTCGACCAAGGAAGGCTCCGGCTGGGCACGCAGCAGATACCTAGAAAGCTTCGCTTCGAGGGTGGGTTCGGGTCGGGTTTGTGGTGTTTAGGGGCTTTGGGTTTAGGAGTTCGGGGGTTGAGGACTTTAGGGTTTAAAGGGCTTTAAATTAGACATTTAGAACATGACCCATGAGTAGTCCTCCAAGGGATCCCTGAACTTATAGGATATCACCAAGGGGAGTGGGCAATATGGCAGCATAAGTCCATAGAATGGAAGATATCAAAGGGATGACTTTGGAGTGAGGCATATAGTATAGAGCACCGAAGTAACCCAGGGGCATGTCGCCAGCAGTTTGTCAAGTCTCTTGATTGACCCCTATACTCCCCACATACTCCGCAGAAAAAACTCCCCGCCGGGGCGCAGTCTCTGGATCCACGGAGCAAAGGCCCGTGTCACCTCATCCAGCACTGCCATGCGCGCCTGGCATTGCATTTGCAGAGCACGGCTGGGCTTAAGCTGCAAGGGTGTCAAAGGCACTGCGTTTCGAACTTCAGTGTAGAAGGACTGGCTACAAGTACAAAGAACGTCCCCCTAGTGGAATGTATGTCTAGCAAGCGTACGACCCACTTGTGGTACTTCTAGCCCTACTCAGCTGGTGCGCCCACCCATGTATGGGCTCTACCTACGCCTAAACCCTCAACCCTCCTACTGCATTCCCACCTAAGTCTTCGAGCACGAGCAAGTACAACGCAAACCCTAAATTTCTATCCGACTCTACCCCACTCCCTACCAAGCACACTGCGCTCGCCTCCACGGAAGCCGTCTCGTAGGCTTTAAGCTGCCACTGGCTCCACCGAACCTACAGTTCGGGGGTTTGCGGCTTCGGATGCTTTACGGTCTGGAACTTTGAGTTTAGGGGTTTGGGGCTTTAGGGTTTGGGGTTCAGGTATTGTGGGTTTTAGGGATTAGGGCTTGAGGTTCAGGGATTGGGGTTCGGCGAGTAGGTATACTACAGTTTGCAGACTACAGATTAGGGCTAAGCCTTAAGAGGGGGGGGGGTGGAGGGGGGGTAAGAAATAGTTCAGAACTATTTCCGACATGGATGAGGTAGTGGGGGGGGGTAGGCCTGGGGGGGTCGACCACCTATAATAGTTGCGTAGGGTAGAGTTACTAGAAGAGGCATGGCTTTTATATTATTGCTTGGAAGCTCTACAGAACACGTAGAACATCGTAGAACGTGGTACCGACAGTAGAAGAGGCATCATTTTTGGGTCGCTTGGGAGGGGGTTACCCACCTTTTTTAATGGCTCTCCTACTACAAATCCACCAAGACCCCACCCCCTCCCCCCTATTTTTACGAATACTCAAGCTCCCGATTGGTGGCTTTGGTATTGCTTGGAAGCTCTACAGGACACGTAGAGCGTGGTAGCGATAGTAGAAGAGGCATCATTTTTAGGTCGCTTGGGAGGGGGGGTACCCACCTTTTTAGTGGCTCTCCTATTACGAACCCACCAAGACCCCCACCCTTCCCCCCTGTTTTTACGAATGCTCAGGCTTGCACTTGGTGCCTTTGGTATTGCTTGAAACCTCTACAGAACACGTAGAACATCGTAGAACGTGGTACCGACAGTAGAAGAGGCATCATTTTTAGGTCGCTTGGGAGGGG